>BDUI01003378.1:23438-33954 GCA_002335545.1 Apodemus speciosus
TTGGGTCAAGAGTATCTGAAGTCTCCTACTGATATTCAGCTGCACCCAAAGCAGAGAGGCAAAGGCTCAAAATGACATTTTTGAAATCTCATGTGCAGTTTCAATTCCACACAGAAAAGTCTTTTCATATTTTTCTTACCAAATACACTTTACCATATAGGAAAGAGCAAGGCGATTAACTAATGGCCCCTGTGACACATGACATCTGCTATATGTGTTGTGTGACACTATTCCTGAGGAGACACAAACAAATGTCTATCTGCTCCATTTTTGGCACCAATAACATATTAAATTAAGCAGGCAACCTAAATCCAATTTGGTGAACCATAAGTTTTACCAGGGTTAATTACAGAAGTGTGRGTGAATTGTTTCCCACAGGAGCAGAAATGACTCAAAAACAGCTGTATCATCAGAGCCACAGCATAGGTGACAGCTCATGAGAGATGGAAACCTGGAGGGTGCTGCCCAGCATTCAGGCAGACCAACAGGTTGGACAGCGTCTTTTCCAGTGCTCAGCCCGAGGAGACAACTCAGTGGGTTTGACACATTTTGAGGTAGCTCAGCTTGTTAGAAAGAGTATCTCTCAACAGTGGTTACTGCCTATAAAGGCTTTGGGAGGGAGGAGCCTAATGAACCTGGTCAGTGTCAGGGTTTCCCTAATGCTAGTGAGTTGTTTATGAGTTTAACAAACTTCCCTGCAGGATGAAATGTTTTATCTCTCCCCCTACCCCATCCCCATACTATCCTCTTCTATCATTTCTGTTCTAGTTGGTTTTTTACTGCTGTGATAAAATACCATGGCCAAATGCAGCTTGAAAAGAAAAAGGGTTGTTTCAGCTTACAGCATAGCTCATAAAGGGAAGTCAGGAAGAAAATCAGGCAGGGCGGGAACACAGAGGCAGGAGCTGAGCTGATACAGAGGCCATGGAGGAATGCTGCTTACTGGCTTGCTCCCCATGGCTTGCTCAGCCTGCTTTTTATACAACTCAGGACTGTCTGTTCTGGAGAGCCCTGCCACACAGCCACTTACAATCATATGCTTATCCAAACCTAGTGCTACTACAATGAGACAYGAGGCAGAGACATGAGAATCCCTGCAAGTTCACGGGCAAGATAGCCYGGAGTCTGCAATGGCAAACAGGAACAGCACTGGATATTGTTCTACAACTCCCACGCCTCCACATGCATGCTGTCACACATGTTCCTCTGAGGTTGTAAAAGAAGGTCTATCCCTATATAAGGCCTATGTGTGTCTCCTCTCGTGTTTGTTCTTTATTTAACATATTAATGACTACCAGCTTCAGAGGATACCTTGTTCTAATTTCATGCCACAGTTTTACCAATTCTGTTTCTCTCCTCATCCATCCCCTATTTCCCCATGCCTTTCTTCTTCTGGTGTGAGCTGTTATTCAGAGACCCAGCCCTGTTTTTCTAATGTTCCTCTCAAGCTTGGTTCACCCAGAGAATGTTGGCTGCCTCTCTGCAACATGAACTGCAGTCATGCCTAGTCATAACCCAACCCCATAAGGATCTCAAACAATGGGCACCGCTCAAGGACCCTGGAAAATTTGGTGGGGGAAAAGACAAGATTCAATCATTTTAAATGAGTCTAAATAATGATGTTAATAACACCTTAGGGTGATGGTCAAATAAATGAAAATGTCAAAGGGCAGGAGGGAAGAGAGCAAGATGAGGTACCTATGTACTTAAATAAATATGTGTGCAACCTACGTATGTAAATGAATATGATTTATTCTGTTTGGCCACTACGTGAGACAAATAGGAGGGCAGTTGATTTTCAAATAAGTTGGGTTGTAGACAGGATATCTTGTGTATTGTATGGATGCATCATATGTCAATTAAAAAGCCTATGACCTACGTATAGCCTATGGCTTAGGCAGGAAATAGACATCTGGACACATGGGAGGAGAGARAATTCTGGGATAGAGTGAGGTGTGGAGATCTGCCTGGGAAGATGTGAGGAGATGAACACATGGTACCTGAGCACAGGTGGCCAGCCATATGGCAGAATGTAGGTTCAAAAKGGTGCATTATCTTTAGTTATGATCTTGGCAGAGCGAAGCCTGGCTACATGGCTGAAGTGTTTGTAAACATATTTTGAGTTTAAGTCTTATTTCTGGGAGCATGGAACTGGGAARCAGAACCAGGCCTAACTTCTGTACTGGACTCTAAACMAAGAAACTTCTCAGCAACCCAGGACTGGCTATCTTGTGTGTGTGGGTCACACCCCCTGTAACAGCCACCAGCAGTAAATGTGAGAGGGCTGAATATTCACTGCAATCCCTAGTTCTGGACTCTTTTCAAATTTGGGTGTGTCTCATACACTTGGCACAAGTGTGACAGCATCTGTCTATTTCTTGCATTCTGGTTTGGGCTGAAACTGATTTATTCCAAAATCTGCTATGTATTTAGAATGTGTCATGCTCAGAATACCAGGTTTCAGTGCTATTCCAATAACTTGTACAATTAATTAGATTTTATATGTGGGCTATTAAGGCTTAAGCTGGCAGGACACATGTACATAGAGCAGATGGTGTGTAATAACTCACCCAATAGTTCACACTGTCATAGTGTGCAGGAGTCTGTAAAGCATTGGTCTTTTAGATCTGCACAGTAATCCCCCCCCCCCCCGAGGTAGGTAGCTGGGTGAAAAAGATCACCATACCCATTATATGAAGAATAACCTCAAACCTCCGAGAGGCAAAAGGTGGTATAATCATAACTTGACTCCAGATTCCACTTAAGAATTGCCAGGTGACTTTAAACATCCAACTTGTATGATTAAATATTCAACACTTGGGGATCTTTGGTTATTTGGCTTAAAATTCCCTGTCATTAGNAATTCTGGGATAGAGTGAGGTGTGGAGATCTGCCTGGGAAGATGTGAGGAGATGAACACATGGTACCTGAGCACAGGTGGCCAGCCATATGGCAGAATGTAGGTTCAAAAKGGTGCATTATCTTTAGTTATGATCTTGGCAGAGCGAAGCCTGGCTACATGGCTGAAGTGTTTGTAAACATATTTTGAGTTTAAGTCTTATTTCTGGGAGCATGGAACTGGGAARCAGAACCAGGCCTAACTTCTGTACTGGACTCTAAACMAAGAAACTTCTCAGCAACCCAGGACTGGCTATCTTGTGTGTGTGGGTCACACCCCCTGTAACAGCCACCAGCAGTAAATGTGAGAGGGCTGAATATTCACTGCAATCCCTAGTTCTGGACTCTTTTCAAATTTGGGTGTGTCTCATACACTTGGCACAAGTGTGACAGCATCTGTCTATTTCTTGCATTCTGGTTTGGGCTGAAACTGATTTATTCCAAAATCTGCTATGTATTTAGAATGTGTCATGCTCAGAATACCAGGTTTCAGTGCTATTCCAATAACTTGTACAATTAATTAGATTTTATATGTGGGCTATTAAGGCTTAAGCTGGCAGGACACATGTACATAGAGCAGATGGTGTGTAATAACTCACCCAATAGTTCACACTGTCATAGTGTGCAGGAGTCTGTAAAGCATTGGTCTTTTAGATCTGCACAGTAATCCCCCCCCCCCCCGAGGTAGGTAGCTGGGTGAAAAAGATCACCATACCCATTATATGAAGAATAACCTCAAACCTCCGAGAGGCAAAAGGTGGTATAATCATAACTTGACTCCAGATTCCACTTAAGAATTGCCAGGTGACTTTAAACATCCAACTTGTATGATTAAATATTCAACACTTGGGGATCTTTGGTTATTTGGCTTAAAATTCCCTGTCATTAGYCCGCATTTGGTTTTTACACAAGATCTTTTTTAAAGTACAGCTGGCACACAATAAACTGCACACATTTAAAGCACACAGATTGATAAGTTTTGAGATACGTATATACCCATGGAATTAGCTCTGTAATTAAGATAGTGAACAGATCTCTCACTTCCAAACTTTCCTTCAGCCTTTGCATAGTTCTGCTTGCTTCTTCCTCCCTCCTGCTCCTGTACAGCCACTGACCTGGCCTCCATTACTATGTATTAGTTGTATCTCTTGCCAATTAAAATTGACCCTTTCAGTAATCAACAAGAGAGTGAATACTAAACCACAATCAGGCTACTGTTCCATAATTAAAAATAATGATAATTGTTTTATTTTATGATAATTGTTATATGCTTCATTTTTTATGTCTTATAATTGACTGAAAGGAACCATATGTATTTTTTAAGAGTACAATCTGCATGATTTCATTTAAACAAAATTCTAAGAAACTTAAATGATAACTAATGGAATGAAAATTATATAGTGTGCAATAAAAAGTGTACAATGAAACATTACAACACACCTATCAAACTATTATATTGTTGCAAAGTATGGGGGAGGCAAACTGTGTCTGAGTGTTCCTATGTGGGAGTTCATGGTCACAGGATTCCACTTTATCTTGGGGTGCTGGGTTGTTGGACTTCATGTGGTCCTAGAGCAGCACAGTAAGTGGAGTGGCTCACAGGTGGGTAGAATCTAGGAATCTACGCTTGAGGTTCCAGGTCAGACTCCATGTGGTTTTGGAGTGCTACTGTGGGTAGTATCTTCATCTACTCTTGTGGAGTGTGGGGCAAGTAGACCATGCCACCAGACAGAAGAACTGGTAAGGATGAGTGAGCTCAGATCCTGGGACTTTCAAAGACTTGAAATCAGCAGGAGTCAAGCTCCCTATCCATTTCTGTACCTGCTCTGGAACATGTAACCATGACACCCCACTGAGAGGAACATGGCAATCAGTCATGTAAGGAAAACACTTAAATCCTTCCCCATGCAAATAGAGCATCACTAACATCTCAAACTAAGGCAATAGGAAACATTTATCCCTAAATCCCTCCCTATTCCTCAATGTTTATACAGTCTCTGTCCACATGGAATAAAGTGCACAAGTTATTTCACTGAGGATCACCTAAGAGTGGCTGTTTTTTTACTGAGCTATAACAGTTGGGGAAGAGTTTTTTCTCCCAAAACATTCATCACTAGACTTTGGACATGCTTAGCTACTCATACTGTGACCATCACTTCCACCACCACTGCCCCTGGCACTGTTGTGGTAGCAGATGAGAGACTCAGGACCTTGGCTATCTGCCCTGAGCAGGGCTCCCAAACATTCTTGTTTCTCTTCTAAGAGCTGTAACACTTCCAGCCTTCCTGGATGGACCTGAGCCCCATGAAACCTATTCCTCCTGATTCTGCTTCACCCTTTGAATAGACAGAGGATGATGGTAGATTTTTGAATTTCATGCCTGGGGAATGGTCTCACCACAGTGTGGGTAGGTCTTCCACTTCAGCTAACTTTATCAAGATAAAGCTCTGATAGACATGCCCAAGCTTATTGACACTGTCACAAGAAGATCCTAGGTTGTGTAAGCCTTTACAAAGACAAAGGTCTTCAGTTCTGATCAATATGCAAGCATGAAGCCATTGCTTAATCATGTATTAGGTGCACAATGAAGACTATGTAAAACTCTCAAAATACATTTCAAAAAGTCTATTCTATATTACATCCCTACCAGTGCCAGTTCTTACACATCTTTGCTAACTCTAAATATAATCAGTTTTAGGTTGTATAAGCCTTTACAAAGACACTTGCTCAACTATGTTTATAGTGACTATATTCATAATAGCTCCCAAACTGGAAACAACCCAGATGAATGGATAAAGAAAATGTGGTACACATACACAATGGCATATTATTCAGCTATTTTAAAAAATGACATCATGAAATTTTCAGGCAAATGGATGGAACTAGGAAGAAAATTATCATGAGGGAAGTTAACTCGTGGTTTGAATATGCTTTGCCCATGGAGTGGCACTACTTGGAGGTGTTGCTTTGTTGGGGGTAGGTGTGGCCTTATTGGAGGAAATGTGTCATTGTGGGCATGGGCTTTAAGACACTTGCCCTAGTTTCCTGGAATCCAGTCTTCTCCTGGTGTCCTTCAGATAAAGATGTAGAACTCTCAGCTTCTCCTGCACCACACCTACCTTTATGGGCCATGTTCCTGCCTTAATGATAATGTACTGAAACTCTAAACCTGTAAACTAGCCCCAATTACATATTATCCTTATAAAAGTTGCCTTGGTCATGGTGTCTGCCCACAGCAGTTAAAACCCTAACCAAGACAGTAACGCCCAGAAAGATAAACATGATATGTACTCACTAACAAGTGGATACTAGCTATTAAGTAAATTATAATCAAACTGCAATTCACAGACTTAGGGAAGCCAAAAAAGAAGGCAAACTCTAGAGGGGACACATGAATCTCTCTGGGAAGGGAAAATAGAATAGATTTTGTGTGTGGACTGGAGACAAGTAGAGATAGGAACAGGAAGGATTGGATGGGGGAGGGAAGGATGGAGAGAGAGTATGGGGAGAGATGATTGGAACTAGAGGGGCTTTGGAAAGCAATGTGGAAAACTGGTACAGTAGAAACTTTCTGAAACTTATAAGGGTAACCCTAGTGAGGGCTCTTAGTAATGGGGGATACAGAACCTGAAACAGCAATCTTCTATAACTAAGCAAGATTTCCAGTGATGCATCTGGGACACCAAACCAGCCATAAAACCTTCCACCTACAACTTGTCCTGCCTGCAAGATGTCCTGGGGCAATGGTAGCTTAGAACATGTAGGAGTGGAAAACTACTGAATGGTTTATCCTGAGGCCCATGCTGTGATGAGGACACCATGCTCGCCACTGCCTAGATAGCCAGGAACAATAAGCTGGATAGCCCAGAGACCTAGAGTAGAATCAAGCAGAACTGGCCAAAAAATTAAAAGTCAATAAAATGATTTCTAATGATACTCTACTATACTCAAAGATTGGGGCACCTATTCAGGGTGTAAGACAGTATGCTATTTCATGTTTTACAAATTACTTAAAGACTATCTGACCTACATATTAGCTATCTTTGCAATAGTGACATCAAAAGAGCTTGTGTTGGATGAAATTAATGCTTCCAGAGGAAACCCCAAAGAAAGAATCCCTGAGCAGCATGGTCAACTAAAGAACACCTCAGATGAACACATGCAGGGATAAGAGCAAAAAATATTTAACAACTGGTAAAGCATGGGATTTATCAAATCCTAAGAGGTGATTACACTGTAGGCATGGTGGCCTACACTTGTAATACAAGAATTTGGGAAGCTAAGGTAGGAGAATTTCTACTAGTTTGAGAGTGGTTTGGCAATAAAGTGAAACTGTCTCAAAAACAATTTCTGATAAGATTTTGGTTCCTTCTCAAAAAGAGAAGTGACAAGCAGAAAACGTTCATAAAATATCACTATCAAGAACAAAAAACCCAAAAGGGTCTCTTGGCAAGTTATTGAAGTTTTCACAATCCAACACATGACCCTGTCCTCTCTTGACTAGGCAACCAAAAACCCCAACCCACATCCTGTCTCATTCTAGAGAATGGTCTTCACTCTATCTGTTGTCCCATGGTGGATCTGGCTCGAGGCAGACTCATCTCAGGAGCAGACTCCTAGCAACTGGGGTAGATAATGGGAAAAAGACAAAGGCTCACTTATTAGTAATTCAGGCAGACAAAAGTACAAACATGAGCTGCAATGAACCTGGCTAGAATGTGCATATATAATGTGCCATGGTATTCATATTGATCACAAARAAATTATATGTATGCCTATAAATATTTCCCAGGAACCATATATGAATTTAGGTTTTTCCTTTTCATTTGTTTCTGATAAAGATGGAACCTGGGGCCTTGCATATGCTAGGAAAGAAGTTAACCAACTAAACTACACCCTCAACTCTCTTCCTTTTCTTCTTCCTTTCCTTTGCTTACTTTTAATTTGAAAATTTGGAGTGCATACATGGTCCTCTGAGCCCCATTGTCTAGATCTGGCCTTGTTCTTTGGTCCAGAGGGGCTTGTGCAACTTCATGCCTCACCTTAGAATCCTTTGGGGGCCCCAAACTAACTAGTTTGGAACCCTGCCTGTCTAATCCCATCCTAGTTGGATCTGCCTGCCATCCCATTTGGTCTGCCTGGGACACAGTCTGCACAGGTGAGTTTCTTGAGCTTCCCTGAGCACCACTGTCTAGCTTTGGACTCATTCTTTGGTGGAGGATCCTTGTAAGACCCCAAGAGTGCCCTCCCATAGAAAACTTTGGGAGCCCCAAAACTAGCCAGCTTGGAATCCTGACTGACCATCCATCCTAGTTGGATCTGCCTAGTACCCCAGCTGGGTCTGAGTGAGACACAGCCTGCAGAGTAGGGTCCACTCTCAACACAACACAGCCTGCAGAATGGGGTCTGCCTGAAGCACAGTCAACTTTCCAGAGAAGTCCTGATGCCATCAGGATCATCCAGACAACACCAGGGAAAACCAGATGCCTAAAGAACAGTATAAGAACACAACAAGACCAAGAGCAATATGGTTCCACCAGAAAAGAGGATCTTAAATCAAATCTTATAAAAATGATACAGGCTTTTAAAGAGGACACAAATAAATTCCTTAAGTAAATACAGGGAAATGTATTCAAACAGGTAGAGGTGTTAAATGAGGAAGCATATAAATATAAGGAAATACAGAAAAATGCATTCAAACAGGTTAAGGATATTAACAAAACTGTCCAAGACCTTAAAAGCAAAATGGAAGCAATAATGAAAACACAAACTGAGGCAATCCTGAAGATGGAAAACCTAGGAAAGAGAACAGGGACTACAGACATAATCATCATCAACAGAACACAGGAGATGGACGAGAGAACCTCGGGTGTGGAAAAAATGATAGAAGAAATCAATATATCAGTCAAAGAAAATTTAAAAGTCTAAAAAATTAATGACAGAAAACATTTAGTAAATGTGGGACACTATAAAAAGACCAAACCTAAGAATAATAGTAATAGAAGAAGATGATTCCCAGTTCAAAGGCCGAGAAAACATTTTCAACATGATCATAGAAGAAAATGTCCCTAGCATAAAGACAGAGATGCCTATAAAGATATAAGAAGCTTACAGAACACCAAAGAGATTGGACCAGAAAAGAAAATCTTCCTGTCATATAGTAATCAAAATACTAAATATACAGAACAAAGAAAGAATTTTAAAAGTAGCAAGAGACAAATGCCAAGTAATATATGAAGTAGACCTATCAGAATTYCATCTGATTTCTCATCTGGGACTCTAAAAGCTAGAAGGGCCTGGGCATAGGACTTACAGTGCCTTAGAGACCACAAATGTCAGCCCAGACTACTGTACCCAGCAAAATTTTCAATCACCATCAGAGGATAAACCAAGATATTCCATTAGAAAACCAAATTTAAACAATACCTTTCTACTAACCCAGACCTTTAGAGGATACTAGAAGGAAAATTCCAACCCAATGAGCCTAACTATATTTTAGAAAACCATTTCACACCACTAAAACCATTAAAAGAGAAACACACACAAACACACACACACACACACACACACACACACACACACATTCAACCAATACCAACATCTAAATAAGAGGAAATAAAAATCATTGGTTACTAATAGCTCTCAACATCAATGGACTGAATTCCACAGTAAAAAGACATAAACTCACAGAATGGATGTGTAAATGGAATCCAGCATTCTGTTGTATGTAAGAAACACATCCGGGCTGGAGAGATGGCTCAGCCGTTAAAGGCTAGGCTCACAACCATAAAATATAAGAAACACATCCCAGAAAAAAGACAGTTACTGTATAAGTATAAAAAGCTAGAAAAAGGTATTCCAAGCAAGCAGGCCACCCCCCAAAAAGATGGAGTAGATGTTCTATATTTAATAAAATAGATTTTCAACAAAAAGTAATCATAAGAGACAGGGAAGGACACTTCATACTCATCAAAAGAAAAATCCACCAAGAGGATATCTGAATTCTGAACAAGTGTGCCCCAAATGCAAGGGCACCCATATTCACAAAAGAAACATTACTAAAACTTAAATCACATATGGACCCCCACACATTAACAGTGGGAGACCTCAACACCCCATTCTCATTGTTGTTCAGGTTATTGAAAGAAAAACTAAACAGAGAAATCGTGAAATTAACAGACATTTTGATTTAATTGGACCTAACATATCTTCAGAACATTTCACTCAAACAAAAAATAATATACCTTCTTCTCAGAGCCTCATGGAACCATCTCCAAAACTAATCACATAATCAGTCATAAAGCAAGTCTCAAAAGATACAAGAATATTGAAATAACCTCATGCATCTTATCAGATCACCACAGATTAAAGCTGAACTTCAACAACAGTGGAAACAATAGAAAACCTACATACTCAAGGAAACTGAACAACTTTCTACTTAAAGATCATCTTTCTAACCCTAACCCTAACGCTAATGCTAACACTAACCCTAAGCCTAAGCCTAAGCCTAAGGCTAAGCCTAAGCCTAAGCCTAAGCCTAACCCTAACCCCAACCCTAACCCTTCATTTGGAGATCATCTTTATCTTTACGTGTGTGTGTGTGTGTGTGTGTGTGTGT
>BDUI01003378.1:54604-70259 GCA_002335545.1 Apodemus speciosus
CAGAAGAAGGGTCAGATCCTCTGAAACTGACATTTCAGACATTTGCGAGTTATCACATGGGTGCTGCAAATCAAACCTTTGTTCTCATCTAGGAACATCCAATACTTTTTAACTACTGAGCTGTTTCTCAGGCCATCCATGATCTTCAAATAAATAAATAAATAAATAAATAAATAAATAAATAAATAAATAAAAGAAAACAAGTTGTTGCAAAGACCACTGAGTAGCTTGATAGTTGATGAAATGTTGCTGCAGGGGTGCTTGGTTGGTACCTGAACCAGGACTCCTTAATATGATTGCTACTGGGAAAGGGGTGGAGCCATGGAGTGTTTGGAACTGTGAGGCCAGTTTGTCTGTGACAGGCTGTGGATCTCTKTTCACGTTGACTGTGACAAGCTCTGGATTGTTGGAAACATTGTCTAGCCTATACAACAGTACTGAGCACAGATTCAACAGTTCCCCACTAAACAGCTGCCATTTCTGTTCATATGACAGTTCAAAGGTATGAGGCCCTCAAAAACCAAATGAAGCTTCTTCAGGGATTTGCCAAAGGCAACAAGAGCAATCAGACAACAAAATCAACACCCACAGAGTGAGAAAGTTGACAGACAGGGAAAGAGCCTGCTAAAGGAACCTCCTGCTTTTGCTCCCTAGGGCCTCTGGCTTCTGAGAATGTTGTCCTATACACAATAGACTGGGACAGCCCTACAGCCCCAGCTCAGCAGGTCCAGAGAACTCACAGCTATCTAACTACTGTTGATGTGGAAGGCACTATGAAGAAGACAGTCTGCATTGGATGCAAAAATAAAATAAGAGAGGCTTCCACAGTCTTTTGCGATTTTTACTGCATACAGTATGAGGCTGTGAGGTTAAGCAATGACTGTTAATGTTCTCCTTGACTGGTGTAGTAGGTGTTTGTGTTTCCACTCGCTCTCATGAAATGTGGCAGCCCCCCCCCCCAAAAAAAAGCGAAAATGGCAGAGGTAGGTAGGATATGATCAAAGTCCATCAGAGTTGACATCCTCTATCCTGTGCCCTGAAAGAAACAGGACAAATAAAATATCTACACAGAGTCTCTTTACTGCCTTGTGGGACTCGCCCCCAGGACCTCGGGTAGATCCAAGACAAGACAGCCTGGGCGTGCGTGAAGTCACCCCTTGGATTCCCACACTTCCTTTATAGCTTTCATCCCTCCCAAAGTAGCTGCAAAGAGGACATGAGGTGAATATTAAAAGCCGCAGGCTGGAAGACCTGCTTAGTTCAACCCCCGGGCTCCCCCAGTGCAGGCACTTCAAAGCAAAGGGAAGCTCTTGCAGAGAGGGAGGGGGCGTGGGTCTTCCCTTCGGAGCTGTGAACATTTGCAGACCCTGTGCCCAGCGCACACCAGGTGTCCCCGGCCGCTGCCCCGCCCCGCCGCGCCCCGCCCCTCCCGCGTCTGCCTTTCATGTGGATCAAGGCCTGGAAGATGACAAGCCTCCTGACTGATAGATACACCGAGGCTTCGCTGGTGATTTATTGGCTTTCTGCACCTGACGAGAACCACTAGGCTTATCCGAAGACTGAAATATATGGGCTTTCCTGACTCCAAGTGGCAGCCCTGGGGCGAGCATGTGATGTCAAGCTGGGCCGTGGAAAGCAGAGCTGTGCACCAGCCTGTGTTTTGTAAGTGGGTCCAGGTCATAAAAGTGTCAGCACGCGMTATATTTTTTTGTGGGGGATCCTCTCTGGGCTGGGTCCAGCACCCTTTCTCCAGTGGCTGGCAGCTGAGTTGGCTGAGGATGTCTCTGTGGTCTTAGTTCAGGATGATGCAGGCCCAACGTCCCCAGTCTCTCTGCACTTCCAGAATAGAACACTGAGCAGTGTTAGGGGCTTACCAAGGCTGCAGGCATACATTCTTGTACTTACTCCATTCTGGGGCCTCTGATGTCACATCTGGCCTTCTGCAGAGTACATGCTCAGAACCCGCAATCAGACAACTTGGATGGGAATTCTTGGTAGCTGGGGGAATCCTAAGCCAATTGCATCATCCCTCTGCACCTGCCTCCTAGAAATAACACTAATATTGAACATGACACAGAGAGGATTGCTACAGGAAGCAAAATTCTACCCCTACGCAAAGGATGATGGAAGTCATACTAAGAAGTCCCTAAGCAAAGTGAGCACAAAGGACCTGCCCTGGACCACAAAAAATAAGCAAGGTATGTTGGAGATAAAGCCATCTGTATTCCGCTGATTTTCCTATACAGAATAGAATGCTGACCTAGCTCCTATAGAGGGTAGTTAAGCCCATCCAAGCAGAAAAGAGTGGTTGATCCAACTTCTCTATCAAATTTTTGCTGTCAGGGCTGGTGTTTCTGGTCCCATCTGGTGCTGTACATGGCCTTGATCTCATGGCATTACTCCCAAACATAACTTACCACAGCATTAAATTAGTGAATGCTTCAGGGTTTCTGGGGGTTTTCTGTAAAGGACTGATTAAATTCACCTTCTCTTTTGTGTAAATGTAATAGATAATGAATTCATTATTTTCCTGGGGTAACTTAACTGTATGGGTTTATGCTAATATGGTGGCCTACTACCTCCTACCTCTGCAAGATGTGAGAGCCTTCTCTCACAGAACGGAGGCTGCAAGTCTTTGCCCAGCCACTCCAGGGATGTTCTGAGAGAGAATATGTGAAGACTGCTGCTTCTCCAGATTGAGGAACAGAGTTGTCAAGGGGCAAGATGAAGCTGGYATTTTCCCAATCATCTATAAATATTCACTCCATAAGACATCAACATTTTGGGACAATCAGGTGTGCGAATGGGAGACAAAAGGGAGATGGAGAGGCCTTCGAAAAATAAAGAGGGATTAGACCATGCTCATACTCCAAGTTGGTAAGGAAGTATCTATAACAAATAAAGAACTATATTGTCTTTACCTCAAATTATTGTTTGCAGTACAGGCTGAGTACTAAGTTTGAGATACTCAAGATACATCTTTGATCATTCTTTCTCCAAACTCCACCCCACCATGACAGTAAGAAATAGGCTAATGCTCCATTGTGTATGCAACTGAAAATGTATCACAGTTCCTTTATCTTTTCTTTCCCTCCTGTCCCAAAGCCTGTGCACACACAAAGCAACAATCGAAGCTACAATTCAAAGTGTCTGTTCACAAGATCACCCCAGCTCTGCCTGCATCATGCAGATAGATGTGAGGTTAGCCTTCCTCACATTTGATCTCTCTCTCTTCACAGCTGTAAGCAGGTACATTCTCTCTGTTCTCTGTGCACCTTTAGCAAAACATGAGAAGGACCATGATGTCCATTCAGGGCCCTGTGGCTTGGGAAATTGAGCATAAACCAAGTCTCAGCCCTTCAGTGAGTCAACTGACTTGGGAATGGCGGCTTGTATGGGGCCCATCTGACAGGCTCTGGTGGCCCAGCCCAGAAGCTGCTCTTCCTCCTGCTTTTCCCTCAGAGATTTCTTTGGGAATCAGTGTGAGTACTTGTAGTTCAGGCCTGTGGGATCCCAGCCCTGATACTTACATGTATGTGATATGGGTCTCATCCGTTCATCTTCCAGGGTTAGTTTTCCAGTTTTTGAAACAGAGATCTGGCTCCATCATCTTTCACAAGGTTCTTGCTGAGGTGAAATGATTCCCACTAAACACTGACCTGGATATTCTAGGTCCTGCTTGTTTAACGGCACTCTCACAAGATTGAAGATTAGAGGATATTCAAAGTCTCAGAGCTGCAAAGGTCTGTAAGAGGTTCCTGGGTCCACTCACGCCTTAGAGTGAGTAAGAGACGATTGGATAACAGAGAGGCGGCTGTGCCATCAAGCAGGCCCTTTCCTTTGCTCTGGACCATAATGCTGCAGAGCAGTCTATCATAGTTGCTCTTGYTGTGCCCATCACCGTCTAGCTACAGGACATGCCAGTGGCCTCATGGCAAGTCCTGAATGTGTGCCATAAGCTTGCAGCTTAGCAGGGCTTTGGTAAATGTTGCTATGGAAGGTTGCTCCAAACTAGGATTGAGGGAATTGCTACTCATCCTTTGCTTCATCCCAGACACTGCTGTGAGCTGGAAATTTTACTGAGAGGATTTAGATGAGGCCTCTCCTTTGATTTATTAGTTGTGTTAAGGCAGTATCTGTCTTCACTCTGCTGGACCGCATCATGTTCAATCCGTGCAGAAGGTGATCCAGGACATGTGCTGAGGGGCACTTGGTCCTGAGACTCTTCATTAGCAACATTTCAACAAGAGTATAAAGGAGAACTGGGCCCTGGAAAGGAAGTAAGGGAATGGCTCAATGTATGATTTGAGGATGGAAGTACCTGGGGAACACTGCCTGGGAGCACCACGGGGAGGGCAGCCTGGGAGCACCTTAGGGAGCCCAGAAGCAAGGAATAACCTGGAGTCAGATCTCTAGCCTAGCTTTCCAAAGCTACCACCTTTCCCTTTCCTCCAACAGCAAGGTGCTGACTTAGAATGTTTGCAACCCAGGCTCCTTCCTTAGCCTGACTTAAAGAAGGTATGGCTTTATGCAGGGAACATAATGTCTCTTGAACTTCTCTTATCCATTTACCTACCAAAAGTGTGAAAGTTTGACAGAATATCTATGGTTTAACTAGATAATAATAAAGCAGAATGCATAATGCTTCATTTTCTTGCTGGCCTTTTAAAAAAATTATCACTACTGACCTTTTTTTCATATTATTGCAATGTTCTAAGGATTTATCTCATTTGTTCATGCTTCACACTCCTATAACTGTGATGGAAAAATAATACATGTTTTAAATTTATTTTTATTTTATGCGTATGAGCGTTTTGTCTGCATATTTTTTGTGCCATGTATGTGTTTGCTATGTATCAGAAGAATGCAGCTGATCCCCTGGAACTAGAGCTACAAATGATTATGAGTTACCATGTTGGTGCTGAGAACCAAACCCAGGTTCTCTAGAATAGCAATAAGTGTTCTTATCCACTAAACCATCTCTCGAACCCTCAAAAAAACACATTCTTAAAAATTGTATAATAAATGGGTGTGAATGATCTCATTCTTCTGTTTCTCATGAATCTAAAAAATACAAACCTACCATGAGTGTGACCTTGGTATTAAGTCAATAACCAAGGAAGGTCATCGTTCTGAACTCAGATCAGTTGCAAAGGTCAAGTGCCTGCAGTCATGTCCTAGTTTCTGATGTTTCCCATGGAGATTGAGTTTCATGACAATTTCAGGACATTGCTTCCTGATGTGGCCATAGGGCATTTTTCCACCAGAGATCAGGAGTCATGAAGTTTAAAAACAAAACAAAGAGCTTCCCAATAAGACTGTCAACCTGTTGTTTGGATCTGGGTGAGGGGAATCTGACCATTGGCTCTCTATCTGGAAATAGGCTTTTGTATTACAGCAAGTTCTTTCATACAAATGCAAAATGTAAGTACTTTAGCATTTCTAGGCCCAGTCTCTATCTAAACCACTCTCTGGTGTAGCCTAGAAATATCTCTAAGCAATATTCTTACAGGTAGATTGGGCTGTTGCAATACAAATATATAGAAGCAGGCATCAAGCTAAATTTGGCCCACAGACTACAGACTATTGGCTTCTGCTTCTTACTATTTATACTTCGGCTGCTAAAAGTTTTCTATAGGTCTGAGAGTAGTTATTCCTCCACACATACTCTAGTTTTGACCAATCACAAGTAAGAGGCATGGGGAGTGGAAGGGCAAAGAATGAGATCAAACTGAGACAAACTGAAAAGGCAAAGCCTGGGTTTACACGAGACCTGGATAGCATCTGTCTAGCTCACTGCCTAAGAGAAGGCCCTTGTTTTCTGAATAAAGAACCAGTTAACCACTTGGTTGGCTTCTATGAATGTGAATTTACTGTTTGGTTGTCCCAGAGCAGTCTGGGTGTATAGGTCAATCACCAGTTTTATACCTTATCACGACCCAACCTTCTCTGCTAAGGTCAAGAGTGAAGTTAGCCAAGAGTCAAAGTAGCTGGGCTCAGGTCATGTCAAACACAACCTCTGCTGATCTGAATGTCTGCAAAAACTGGTGAGACACAAACAGGTCTCAAATCTCCTGGGTTTCCCTGGACAGTTTTTCCTGTAACAAGCCCTTGGAATCCTTTTGGCTACTGGCACTGGGGATTCTGTGACCAGGAAGGTAGATCTGCATCTGAGCATCTTATAACATCTTGTTCTTGCTTCCCCCTCAGTCAAATGCCTACTCCATTCCTACATCCGGCTGGGAAAAAAGACTGAAAAGGCCCATGACCAGAAGGAAGGGGCGCCTCACAGTCTTCTATGACTCCTCAATCACCTTTGCCTAAAAGGGAATTCTAGTTGGAGGGATTGGTCAGGCAGACAGATTTCCATGTCTGTCACATATTTCTAACATTGCTTCCCTGCCATAACTTACCATCAGTGACTTGACATGTTCTACACATATGGGCATGTTGTACACATTAAGACATGCTTCCTGTGCTGGATTTCCCCAGACTGAAGGCCTTTTCCAAAAGCAGAATTGAAATATGAGTTCAGGTATTCAAGCTGACCTTCAATCTCCACAGGTCCACAGGAGGTTTAGGCCATCTTGACTGTAAGGGWTTATAGTGGAGACTCAGGGCATGCTAGTGGGAGAGCTTGCTCTCTGTACAGCCAATAGCTGCTGTCTTCATTATCAACAGTGGATGGTACCCTGGCCTGAGCTGCCTTTTTCCATTCCCTTCCACATGGGGAGAGGCTGAAGCCTGCAGCTCACAGCTCACCTGGAATGCCTCTGGCTGCTGAAGGGTTAGATGGAGACGCTGAGACAACCTGATGGATCATCTCATAAACAGAGCCTGCAGGAAGGAAAAGAAAATTATGCCAGCAGAATGCACTTATGGGAAATAGATATGTGCGGTGCAGGGAGAAATGCTTTGATATTAAAATTTTTTGTAACTTAAAAAGGCATGAAAAATGATACCGACCACTAATCAACATTCCTCTGCGAATGCAGCTTCAGTTCCTAACCAAAAACACATCCTCTGCTATTGTCTTGTCTGAATCCAGATGCAAACATGATTAATTAAGTTTCAGGCAAGGAATAGGAGGGGGCTGGTCAGGATGAATGGTTCTCCAAGGATCCTTTTTTATACACAGGGTGAGGAGCCTATCTTCTCCACACGGCAGGGCTCTGTGTATCTACAGCCTCTGGGCTCAGTGAGAGGATCGTACCCAGATCCCCAGGGTAACTGGACATTCAGGAGTTCTCTAGTATGCTACACAGGCCAAGGAAAGCACATGGCAGTTGCTTAGGGAGACCTGTGCTGTGGGGAGACCTGGCCTCTGCTCTCCACATGACTACTAAGTAGACTGGGCTCTTGGCAAGCTGCCTCAGTTTCTATATTCATGAAATGAAAGCTTAGAATAAATGTTCTGTAATAGGCCTTAGGCCTTTTACTCTGGAGTCGGGGTTCCTTCCTGCTAGCAGGTGTGTAGGCAATTAGTTGCGAGGTGTGTCTGTGACTGTTAGGCCTACTCATGGTGGACATGAAGTGTATGACATGAACACATCCTATGCAGGCGACTGATTTGTGCCTCCTGACCAGTCCTGCAGGAAACTGGTATGACACATACAGATCTCAAATCTCCTGGTTTTTCCCTGACATTTTTTTTTTCCTGTAACAAGCCATTGGATTGCTTTGGGCAACTGGCATTGGAGATCCAGACTTGCCATCCAGTCCCTGATAGTAAATCCAGAAAGAATGAGCAAGACACCTGCCTGCTTTGCAGGGCTCACCTCATCTGGAGTGCTCTTATGCTATTTGGTCATAAGGGACAATGACAGTGTGCATACTCTTTCCCTGAAGGAGTCTGTTTCCCTAATCAGAGCCATCAGCCCCTGAAGAATACTACAGTTGAGAGGTTAAAAGAAATACAGATTCAAACTGCCTGCATTGAGGTTACTTAGCATCCTAAACCATTATATGTGTTATAAAAGTCCTTTGGGCCAAACTGACTCTCCCTGTAAGATGAGAGTAAAATCATACTGTATGTGTTACAAGATTGCTATAAAAGTCAGATAACGTATGCAAATGTTTATAGCCATGGCTTACATATTTAGCAAATGTTTAGTAAGTGTCAATTGAGTGCCCACCAAATGCTTCTGTGCTGGGTGGGCATAGGATTGTGTCTCCTAGGAGAGGAACGGAAGTGGTCCTGCCTCAATCTTCAGCTGCACGGAGCAAGCACATTCTTTCATTTGGCATATTACTGAATGTCTATAGCACATCCTATAGCTAGGCTCTGGTGAGACATTATATGGTGTTTCCAGCTTGCCTGAGACCTGGACTCATCAGAAGAGCATGTGGTGGCTGTCCTCTCTGCTTTATGAGCAGGCATTGACTTCTACATGGGTGAAAGGGTTTCATATGGTCAGGTGGACAAGTCTAACACTGAGAATTCCTCTGCATTAGACTTTGGAACCTAGTGAGATTTGAGCCAGAGCCAAGACTAGAGTTTACTKAGCTATTTAATGTTTTTTTCTCTACAACCTGCTGATTCCACTTGTTTTTAGTCCCTGTTGATGTCGACTATAGGCATAGAACACCAGCCACTCCCTCTCAAATATTGCACCATGAACTGCCCCCCTCAAGTTCCAAAGTCCTGTAGGATTCCAAAGTAAAGAGGACTACTTTTACATGTGTCTGACTTCAGCCCTCTAAACATCTATGAACTATACAGCATGGTTTTACTTCTGTAGGAAATAAAAAACACTGTTTCTTATCCATCTTCACATCTTCAAGAGAAAGTTTGTTATTCCCATTTCCCAAATGGAGAAACTGAGAACAGAGTCAGTAGATGCCTTTACATAGGGCAGGAACCACAGTGAGAATAGGGCTAAGAGTCAATTCTTTTTCCATGCCTCTGGATCCACAGCAACCTGCAAATGGCCTTACAGAGAGAATGGCAAACAAAGGCGCTCCATAACAGGTGTACTGCTCTCAAGAAGTCGAGACAATGGACTGTTTGGTTGTAATTTAAGGTAACACAGATCTTCCAGGGAGGTTCCGAGCAGATCCCAACCCCACAGTGGGCTTCAAATCATGGCCATGAAGATTTAACTCTTACAAGGTACTACAGCTCTGATAAACGCTTTACAAAGTTACCAAGATGAGAAGGAATTTCCCTTGAAATAACAGTACAAGGGTGTAGGCATGAAATTTTGGCTCCCAGACTGTACATGAACTAGCGGCTCTGCAATTCAGCCTCATTTTCCAGGCAGCTTCCACACCTCTCAAAGTTCAAGTGGCTGTTTCTTTTGTCCTCAGACTTGGACTTGTCTCTACTTTGGATTCCCTTGCTTTTGTTCTCGAGCCCTTGGGCTCAGACACCCTGTTCCAGCATCCCGCAGTCTAGGGACCTCTGCTTTCGTTTCCTCTCTCATGATCCAAGAAGCCCCAGCTCTGAGCTGCTTGTCTAGAACTGGGGACAGAACAGGGCACTAATTCAAGGCTCAGGAGCATCAGGAGTCCTGATGGGTAGGTTTACATAAGAAATGGTGAAGACCAGAGCTACCTTTCTTGCTGATCTCCCTGATTAAAGATACTGTTACATGGCCAGCCTTCAGCATTTTACATTTCCTATCCATTCACCCTTGGACAGCCCTGACACCCACCTTAGAAAATGTTCAAGGCAGGTGAAGCACCAACCGAGAACCCGGCTCCAGCCACCGAACAGAGCAGTGCCGAGTGACCCTGGTTCCCAGGCACCTTAACCACCAGCAGGGTGACCTTAAGAATTAAAGACCATTCAAAAACAAGGCAAAAAAGCACACCCATGACCTGACCAACACCAAAGAAACATCTAAGCAATAAAATGGAAGACTAACCAAGATTTGGACATTAGAATGTTTACTGCTATTCTCTATGAAACTAACATCTACTACCATCTACAAAGGGAACGAGCCAGCAAGTGTACATTAAGCTGTACCCCGAGAACCTGCATGGTGCAGGAGAGCAGCCTCCCCAGTTTCAGCAGCCTAGTGCTTTATATTTTTCCTGGTTTTTAATATGTTTTGGTAATATGAATTAAAAGAAGAAATATTAATACCACATGGGGATTGCCCCAACCAAAGACATCTGAAATATATAGTAAATGCTCTTTTTCCATTGTTGTTCATTTTGGATGCTGGTGCTAAACTTCCAAGTGTCATGATTTAAGAAGAAATTTTATGCCCTTATTTATTCCTAGGATGAGGGGAGAACATTTTTGCTTTCTCACATTGCTCTCTCTCTCTCTCTCTCTCTCTCTCTCTCTCTCTCTCTCTCTCTCTCTCTCTCTCTGAAATGTGCAGTAACAAGTTCCTCAAAAAATAAAATTTTTACCTTCAAAGGAAGAAAAAATGTACAATCACTCTCTTTGTCACATTAGGGAGTTTGAAGGGATCATGTGAGAGGAAATGAGGGGTGCATTGAAAATCAAGCAATGTTCCAAAGATCTTTCCAACCTCTCTCGAGTACTCACAACAACCTCATGTTGGAAGGTACTTCATTTCCTGTTTTCTGAGAATACTCAGGGATATTATACAAAAGCACAAGTCATGTAGCTACTAAGTAACTGGGTGACTTGAAAAACTAGAAAGAAAATGCAAACTGGTCAAATTCTAAAGCCAGAGTTGAGTGGACAATGTCAGACTAAGGACTCCAAAGTCCAAAGAAGGATTGGCAAAGCTTTTTGTTGTTGAACAAACACAAAGGTATTTCAGAGTATCTTGAGCCATATTTTTCTCTTAGAAACACATTCATTTTGTTGCATTTCACTGTTGTTTTAACCACTTTTTAATTCTGCAGAAGCCATGCTCAGCCATTAGGTCACAGTGTGTTAATCCCTGAACAAAAGATCTTGAGCATAGAAATGCATTCAGGATGAGAGTCTGATGTCAACACATTAATTGCTAGTTTTGCTTCCTCGGTTCCATGGTAAGTACTTCTGAATACTGACAAACTATCAACTTCTGAAAGTTTTGTTTTGAAATTTTGTAATAAGAGCAAAGCAACACAAGAGCCTAATCAAAATATAGGCATAACTCTTTTATAAAGACATTCAAAAATAACCTCTAGGCATAAATAAACCATGCTGTTATAAAATTGATCTATTTTAACATTTAGTAAATGTTGGGGCACTTCTCAAAAAAATCTGCTAGTCAGGCAGAGTCAAGGCAGGTCAGGGTCTGTTGGCAGGTTTCCCAGCCTGCTGAGGCCTAGAATAGTAAGAGGAGGTGCACTTGAGGCTCAAGGCGAGGGGCTACAGATTCTACTGAACTTGGTGGAAGGAACAGGGAAGCTTTCAGATGGGAACAGTGTCTTATGTGTCTATTTCAGCTATTGTTTCAGTTAGTTTGTGTCTTTGYTTCCCACAGAACTGTGAGGTATAAAAGGGCTAAGAAAAATAAACTCAAGACTGGCATGGTATTGACCTGCAGCCCTCTTATATCTGTCTCTTGAATCTTCTTTCAACATTTCCTATCTTTAATCCTCAATGCCCCTCAGAGGCTGTTTGACTTCCTGCCAGCAGGCCTGTACAAATAAAGAATGCAACAATTCTTAACTATCACAGTATTATAGCCATATTTCAGATTTAAGTACATAACTGTACTTTTTAAAAATCACAGAAGGGCAAAAGATATTGTTAGCCCTATTAACCCTAGAAATGGGGCTAATAATTTACACTGCTGTAATGGTATAGACTTTTATTCAGCAGAAAGAGTGAGTTTATGTTCTTGGTCAACTAGAAGGAGAAATTCTAAGAAGTTGGATATGGACCTACTTCTTCCTTTTTCATACCAAGGCTTACTTTAGGTCTGTACTCCTTCTTTCCTTGAAATTCAAAGCAATATAACAGTTGTATGCTGAGAGTCAGGCATGCCCAGTGATTTGCATATCACTAAGTATAACATAGTTGCTATTTTATTAAAATAAAGAACTGAAAGGATGTCACTTAAAATATAGAGGAAAAGTGT
This sequence comes from Apodemus speciosus, assembly GCA_002335545.1. Lineage (NCBI taxonomy): Eukaryota > Metazoa > Chordata > Mammalia > Rodentia > Muridae > Apodemus > Apodemus speciosus. Next base: position 66,604 of record BDUI01003378.1, read on the forward strand.
CTGTGACATAGAAGTACATTCAACCTGGCAGGAGCTAGTTCAAACTCTTTCTACAGGTAGTCATTTTAGTTGAAGTTATATTTAAAAAGGATTAATATATATTAAGCATTGAAGGGATTTTTAATAGAGAACAACAGAATTTCCTTTTGTCACAGATCTGAATGTTCAAGAACAAAGTACCAGGTGGCCACCTTTCCCCCTGTCCTCACATTTTAGAAAGAGAAAGAGAGAACTCGAATGTGTTTACTCTGAGGACAACAATTTTGTCACAAAGGGACTTCTTATTATTAATCGAAATCTAATTATAGATAAAAGTCAGAAGAGTCATTCTTTTAATTGTGTACAACTGATGGCCTCAGCAGGCTCCAATGTATTTTCCCAATCCAGTGGTCATACAGATGATCCTAATTAAATCAAATGGCTAACAGAACAAAACCAAAAGTCATGAGCCTAGGAAAGAAACAAAGGTTTGGGAGGTTGACATTGTCAAAGAACTAACTTTAATAAAATCTGATTAACCAATTAAGCAAAAACAGCCTAAGTATATTGAAACTTAAGTTGTTTACCTGGTTAGTAAGTGAATTATTAATGTAAAATGTCAGAATAGTGTCAGGCCTTTACACGGGCCACAGCAAAGTATTAAGGCTCACTATTATTACTGGAATTCCACTTGCAGTAGCTTCAAACAACCAGAAAGCCATGTAGTTGTTCTTCTAAGTTGCCTATTCATGGTGCCAGGGTGCCAGCTCTTGTTCAGCATGGTAAGGCATCTAACTTTTCTCAGTCTATTTTAATGATATACAAAAAAATTACTAACATGAGCTCAGAAGTAGGGTGGATAAGGAAAAGCCTTTTCTGAGATTTTAGCTGCCTTTCCAATGGTACAATACTTTAAGACCTGCAACAACACTATTTAAGAACTTTTATAAAAATTTTGAGGAAAATGGTTGATATTTTGTGTATAATTTGAAATTAAAAAGTCATATCTAATGATTATATGCCCAAGGTCACCTAGGAATGAAAAGCCCTGTCCGGAGCCTGCCCTGGCCACTACACGCAAAGCCCAGTGCTTTCTTCTCAATCAGTTGATTCCTCTTGTCAGTGATGGCAGGACAGGAGTTATTCCAGGCTTGGGTGTTCTTTTAATCTTTCAAGAACTTCTATTTGGATACAACTGGGCTCTTGCTTTCAGCAAAGAAAAACAAGATAATAAGAAGCAAAGTTTGAGTTTATTGGAAGACATTTTAACATAGATCATATGCTCTGGGGTTAGGGGGATGCAAGGCATTCAGGAAAGGAATAAGACTTACCCAAGTGTGACTCATGTTTCTCCAAGGGTGTGTGTGTGTGTGTTTGTGTGTGTGTGTGCACGCGCACATGCGTATCTTGTGTTGTATTGTGTTGTGTATGATATGTCTATATGTGGTGTATGTGATTTGTTTGGTGTGTGTGAGATTTATGTTGTATGTGTATATGTGATTTCTGTGGTCTCTGTGTGGAGTATGCGTGTACGTGATTTGTTGTGTGGTATATATGCGTGTGGAGTGGAGTGTGTATGATATGTGTGTCTATGTATGTATGAGTGATTTTTGTGTGGTGTGATATGTGTGAGTGATTCGTGTGTGGTGTGTGCACAYGGGCGTGTGTGCACTCAAGCATGCACATGCATGCAATGCATCCTAGTGTGGATATACACAGGTTTTTGGAAGCATTTGGAATTTTATTACTCAGCATGTTTCTAAGAGACCCTCACCTCCTCTATCTCTATTTCCTCTTTACCCCTTTCAACAGTAGAGATTGCAGGGCAGTTCCAAGGATGCCTGGGATGGGATTACAATCTGCTAAAGAAAAATCAGAAACCACTATGGCTGCACAGGGAAGGGACCTAGGGCATTCACTATTATTGTGAATGGCTTTTATATTGAGATTTCTAGGAAGTCCCAGCTTTACAGCWGGGTAGAGAGGAAGTTAATTGTTAATTGTGCTGGAATTCTTGATTCTCAGTTGGAGGCTTCACCTGGATTCTGGGATGAGGAGTTCTTTTTCCTTCCATGTCTTCATAACATCTCTTGTCTTTAGATCCTGCCTCACATTTTAGAGCAAATAAAACTCTCTGTCTTGAGGACTCCTGGAATGTGTGTTATGCTACCTACCATATGGAACAAAGACCAGCTAAAAAGATGAATGGCTAGGAAATCATAGAACACTGGCTGTGGGAAAATGCATAAGACTGACRGAAGTTCTTCCCACACATATCCTCAGACATGTCATTTGCTTGTGCCCCCGAATAGCTATGTATAATCCAAACATGCAGAAAAATGAACATAAGCTTTGACTTTAGAAAGGAACTGTGTAGGCAGGGTTTATCTTCTCCCTTCCATATGTGTTCTCCCCCACTGCCCAGCCAATTGAAAAAAAAGTGGGCTAGAGACTGGTGGGATAATGAAGAAGAAAGCCAGGTATCATGTAGAAGTTGGATATTTTTCCAATAATGAAGTCAAGGATGCACATGTGTCTAGTGGGAATACCCAACTTCTTTTAAATTGGGTCACCTGAGAATGGAGAGAACAAGAGTTTTATTTTCTGTATGAAATCTACCTACGGAGTCATTAACATGACCTATTGTTATATATCACATCAGAAGTGAGGTTGATATAGTAGCTTGACATGGTGCAGCCAGAGACAATTCTGAGTGTGTCACCTTGAATGCAGTTCTCAGGGGCCATCTGAAACCATTGCTGAGGGTAATGGTTAATCTTTACTGTCAACTTGTCTTGATTTGAAATCCTTGGACAGATTTAACTCTAGGTGTGATRATGAGGACATTTCCATGTGGTTGACTGAGGTAGCAGGGTCTACCTACTCTAAGGACAAGTGACATGTCGGGCTGAGTAGAAAGAGGAAAAAGAAGACYTGATTAAAATTACTCTTCCCCTTTCTCTGCTTCCTGACCAGTTATATGGACCAGGTCACTCCTTCCACCACACCTTCCCTGCCATGGTAGACCTCATTTCTTTGAACTATGAGCCAAACKAAAGTGTTTCTCCTTTAAGTTGTTTACTGTTTGACATTTGATCACAACAATGTGGAAAGTAACTAATACATCAAGACATAAAAACTATCTGGGAAAAAGTGAGCCCACTGGGGACCTTAAGGTCACCAGAGGGGAATACTGGTTCAAAAAAATGGAGCCCAGACATAGAGTTCTAGGAGAACATAACTGCATCCTGGAGGACTGCTGGTGTGCAGGGGCATAGCATAGTTGCACAGAGAGCAGGACCCCTTGGAAGCAGTGKTATCAGAAGACTAAAGCAAACAAGCATGAGGAGTGTRTGTCTAAACTCATCTCCCTGAAATGTTTGGATGCATAAGCAAAAGCAGTCAGACGTTTGTGGCTGAGCAGTCCCAACATGAGGAGGAAATGGAAAAGGAAAATCTTCACTGTGACTGCACTCATAAATTTTCCCATGGTGGCTTAGAAATCAGCAGGTATAATGGGTTTACTTAAGAAATTACATTAATGTGTCTCTGTTAATTTAAATGGAGATTCGAGACAGAAAGTTGGGCCTGACATGGAAAGAATAAAACTGGCATTTTCCTTGTTAGCTCATGTCTGTTTAAAGAGGTGCATATTTAGATTTGCTATTATTTATCAA
>BDUI01003380.1:25841-39618 GCA_002335545.1 Apodemus speciosus
ACAAGGCCCTCTAGTGCTGCCCACTGGCCACCAAGCTGGCCCTCACCCCTGTGCAGGCAGTGCGGGCTCACTTCCTCATGCTCTGGAAGGCTTGTGACACCGACTTGCTTCTCCAGAGTGCCTCAGGGCCAGAGGGAGCCAGATGCAAGGCCTCATGCCCCAGGTAAGACTGGTGGCCCCCCATGCCCACGAGCTGGCCTCATAGGCACCGCCCTGCTGTGTGCTCTCTAGGATGCCATGCAAAGCTAAGCCAGCAACAAGCAGGCCGCCCGCCCGCCCGCCCAGCAGAGCACTGGCCAGCTTACGATCTCTCGGTGAGCCATGAGCACGGCGAAGTTGGTGAGGTGGCTGCAGGCACATGTGGTATGGGTCTTATTGGACTCCACCAGTCGGCAGCCCTGGGTTGACCAGTAGCCCAGCATTGAGCGCTCGGAGTAGTTCCAGAAGGAGCAGTTTGCATTGAAGTGGTTCTTGGCCTGTTACACAGTGGCAGACAGTGTGAGACTGCAAGTTCCGTTCTTGTCCTCATACCAGCTACAGGGACAGTGACAAGTGTAAAGGAAGTGTCTTGGGGGGGGGGGGCGGTGACCACCAGCTCTGTGGCCCAAGCTGAAGCAAGGGAACTGAAACTTACTTTTGGGGGTGAATGAGGGAGGGGATATGCAGTCGGGAGAAGAGGATGCTGGGACGTCAGGGAGTCTGGGGGTGTCCCTGGGCTCACCTCCAAGTGGGCCACCGTATAGATGACAGGGTCCATGAGGAAGACGCGGCTGGACTCCTTATTGATGGACGCTGCAATGACCTGTGAGTTGACCACCAGGGAGGCACCGCCAGGGCCACCAGTCCCTGCCTCACCTGCCAGCTTCACTGTGGCGTTCTCCGTGGACAGGAAGAGGCCCAGGTTGTTGTAGAGAATGAAGACAACCTTCACCACACCTGAGGAAGATGGGCCCAGGGAGACAGAGTGGCTATCCTTGGCCAYAGCCAGGATCTGGGCTCCGTAGCTCTCAGATACACTGAGAGTGGGCTGTCCCATGCCAAGCGGCTCAGGAGCCATTTCCACAAGGCCATTGTCCCTCCCTTGTGGGCAGTGTGGATGGCAGCGCAGAGGCTGCTTCTCTGACCCACTTTTACTTTCTGCTTTTTTTCTTTTTAATTTTTAAGGATTTATTTATTTTATTTATATGAGTACACTATAGCTGTCTTCAGACACACCAGCAGAGGGCATCAGATTCTGTCACAGATGGTTGTGAGCCACCATGTGGTTGCTGGGATTTGAACTCAGGACCTCTGGAAGAGCAGTCAGCACTCTTATCCGCTGAGCCGTCTCTCCAGCCCCACTTTTCCTTTCTGTATGCCCTGGGGCAGATCCCTAGCCTCTCTGTGCCTCCATCTCAAATGGAGCCCGAACCCAGGCCTCTGCAGAGCGCTGGGAATATTGTCACTAGTGGCACCTAAGCCATGATTAAGCACACGACTGCTACGTTCCATAGAGTGGGCCAGGCACGCGCAGACAAGCCCGCGGGACACTGACCATTGCGGCTGTTCTGCTTGATGGTGTTGGCGGAGAGCTGGATGGAGTTCTCACTGGGGTACTCCTGGGGGAACACCAGCTCCTGCACTTGACCCTCCGTGTTCAGGACAGTCACCTCCAGGACTGTGTGGGCAGGGAAGACACACTCTCAGTGYCTATCCCCAGCCCAGGAACTGGGAACCCCCACCCTCACCCCCAGAGTTTGAGACTGACCCTGGAGTAGCTGCAGTACTCACCCACGTTCTGCTTGGCAGCCAAGAAGCGAGCAGGTTCTCTGACATTGTCAGCCAGCAGGAAAGCRCCCTCCTCCAGGACATCCAGCAGCATGGTGGCTGTATGGACCTGTTCGGTGGCATTCATGTCTTTCCATGACTCAAGCGCCTCTGGCCGAAGCAGGTTGTCCACTGTCTCCACCACAGCCTATGGGTAGCAAGGACAATAGAATGAGTCTCCTGCATCCCTTGGGATAGTCTTGATGTCCCCTTTCCTCCCTTCTATTTCCAGAGTCCCCAGGAAGCCCGGACCCCTCGCCGCCAAGAGCCGGGCCTTCCCAGGCTCACCTTGATGTAGTCCTTGCAGGTTCTCTCTCGCTTGTGCATCTAGAGGAGGAAATGGAGGGAGTGGCAGGTGGAGGGCAGCAGTGCTCTCCCCTCGCCTTGCCTCGCCAGAGCACTCTTCCGGGGACTTCCTCAGGAACCCTGCCTCTGAGGACGATCAGGGCAGTGCAGCACCCCTGAGGCCCCACGTCCCTCACCAGTCACTGTGGGGGTGGCTGCAGGTGCAGAAGCACAAGCCAGACCCTCCCACAGGCCCACCTTATTGTAGTTCTTGCCGGCCGACTCGCGCTCAATGGGCCGTAGGGCCTGGAGCTGGGCATCCAGGATGTCTAGCAGTTGTTCCATCAGCTTAACCGAGGAGGACACGTCCCCAGCATAGATGGAGCCCCGTGTGTGGCGGGCCAGCTCACTGGCAATGTTGGCCGCATTCTCTCCACTCTTGATCTGCATGAGGTGGGGGGGAGGGGCCCTCAGGTCTGGTGGGCACTGGTCTAGAGTGGCACATTCCCTCTTCACTCGCCCCGCCCCCTCACCACAGGCCCCGCCTCCCTCACCACACACCCTGCCTGCACAGGCCATTTCCTCCCTGCTGGCCTTTCCTACACAAGGTTTAGATAAGATAACCATTGCCCTGGCTTTCAGCCCTATGTGTCTCCAACTTTCCCACTCCTCCTGCCAACCCTGGGTTCTCTCTGGTTGGCCTGCCTGCAAGGGGCAGCAGTTACTGGTACCTTCTGAGCTACTTGGTTGACCCAGGGAGAAGTGCAGTTGCTGAGGTCAGGGCCCCGGGGATTCCAGAGCCCCAGAGCGGGGAGGCACTGGAACGAGGCAATTCCTGTAGATAGACAACAAAAGCCAAAGAGAAGGAGATGAAGAGGGGCCAAGGAAAGAGGGAGGAGACAGCAGAGGTCAAGTAGGAGAAGACGCTTGGGAAAGGGCACGAGGCCCATTCCAGGCCTCCCAGAGTTAGCACACCTAAGGCAAGATCTGTGGTTGAAGGTTCTCTTCACCAAGCTTCTCCCAACCTTGTCTGGAAGCCCTAGACACCTGAGGTGCTCCTCTGTCCCATGTCTGTCCTGAAACTGGCTATGCTTAGTCCGAGGCTCGGACAGAACACCTGCAGGTCCCCAGGTGCTAGGCTGCAGCTGTCACCTACAGAGCTAAGCTGCTTCCTGACCCTTGCAGTTCAACTGCTGCTCCAGCACTCACCTCGAGTTCCCTTGGGGCACGGCCTCTCCACCAGCATACCCTGTTGGGTAGCTGGCCACTGGACCCGCCGGACCTCTCGGGGCTCACAGAAGAGCTCAGGGGACACATGCAGATTGGGGGCTGGCGGCCGCCGGGTACTGGGTGCTGGGGCTGTGGCTGGAGGCAGGTCAGGTCCCAGCTGGTTGATGGCACCCACTGGGTGTGTGGTGAGGGGTGCCCGGCGGAGTGGAGTGGTGGCTGCTGGTGAGGCTGTGCTGGTGAGGGGTGTGGGCCGGGCTGTGGTGGTGGTACTGAGAGGCGGGGAAGTGGCTGGGCCTAGAAGGCAGGAGACACAGGGCATGGTCACACCCATGCCTAAGGCACACCAGGTGCCCAAACGCAGGGTCCCTAGACACCTTGACTTCACCCAATGAAGTGGAAAAGTGCTCTGGACCCTGGTCTTTTTGTGCTCACAAGTCCCCTACATTCACATACACATTCAGAAGGGGACAAAATAGTACTAGTGTGCTCCGTGAGGTGTCTCTCCCAGAGATGTGTGTCAAAGCTGCTGGATGCAATCCCCTCCCTCTGTGACACAGCTGACGGGTTTAGCCCCTGCCTCCCTTCTCTCAGGGGCAGCCTAAGGCTCTGTGGAGCTCTGGGGCTGCTGGGCAGGCGATGGGAAGCTGGGGTAAAGGAGAACGGGCATCGTGTTTGCTTTGGAGTCTCCACCCGGCACCCTTACAYTAACTCCCAGGCAGCACAGATCCTGGTTAGAGCCCGGAATCCCGGGTTCAATTCTGAAGTAAAATAATGCCTGAGTCACTTAGTCGACAGCACAGCGAGCCCCAAGCCTTGAAGACAGTAGGCACATTGCGTGGGGACTGTAGGAAGGGTAGATGTCTGTCACAAGCTGTGATTTTCTTCACCTCCTAATCCCCCAGAGGTTATAGTGGGCCCCACACCCTGGTACTGAAGTAATGCAAACAGGCCCACACCCCGCAAAACCCACCCTTACCAGCACTGGGATCTGGGGGTCCAAACTCCAGGCTGTAGCGCACCACAAAATAGTTGTTCCACACATAGAGCTGGTTGTCCCGGGGATTGTAGTCCACAGAAGATACGAACTGGTAGGGGTTGGGGAAGGCGAGGCTGACGGGCTCCTCTCGGTTTGCATTGGTGTTGAAGGCGTAGTCCACGCGGTTGCCTGCCGCCTCACTATCGTCGTCCACATAGACAGAGCGCAGCACATAGAGGACGCCGCACACCATGAAGGCGTTGGAGGCCGAGCGCTTGTCATAGCCCGTTTCCCATGTGCCCTCAAAACGCAACGTGTAGGGATTGAGCTGGCTCACCACCAGGCGCCCGTTGTTCCCCTCGGTTGCATAGATGACCCACAGCCCGTTCTCATCCACCGCCAGGTCAATGTCGGTCTTGCCTCCCCAGCGGTAAGGCGAGGTGTCGTGGTAGTTGGCTGTGTTGATGACGGTCTCGCCGCTCTTGATGCGGGTCCGCAGGTCGTATTTGACAATGTTGCGGGTGCGCTCCTTGTTGTAGAAGACCGCACCGTCGTAGACCACGAAGCCAGTGCCATCCACACGGTTGGGCAGTCTGTACGTGGTGGTGTGGCGCGCGGCGACGTAGTCCTCCCAGGAGGCATACTCCGTCAGTGTGTCCGTGCGGTAGGGGATCCAGGGCATGACGTAGATCCGGTCGCCCGCCTGCAGCGGGTCCTTGCACCACGCTCCAGACTGGTGCTCCGACTCATGTGTGGAGGTGGGCTCCAGCACCTTCTGCAGGGTCCCTGGGCACACGAAGACTGGGCCGAGTGGGTGGGTGGGTAGGCAGGGAGGAGGAGGGGAGGAGCAGAGGCAGGGAGAGAGGGGAGAGAGAGGCAAGTTGGTCACATGGTGGGGGAGGAAACCATGCTGTCCCCTCCTGCTGCTGCAGTCATGGTTGCTTGGTCGGGCTGGTGATGGGAAGGGGGTTTGTGGGCYGGAACTCCCGCCCTGCCCAGCTGCCCCTCTCCCTGGAGCTGTGAACCCTGGAGACCATCAAGAGCAGGGTTAGTGTGGGAAGGTGGCACTTCCCTTCCTTGGCTGCTAGAGACCCTACAGGCTGGGGAGAAAGGATTTGCCTGGAGCTCTCCAGATGGGGTGTGAGGGGTGGGGAGTGGGGTCCTCTGCTGCACTGCCACCTGCCTCAGGGTTCGGGCATCAGCACCCTGGCCTCTCTCCTCTGCCTCTANTAACTCCCAGGCAGCACAGATCCTGGTTAGAGCCCGGAATCCCGGGTTCAATTCTGAAGTAAAATAATGCCTGAGTCACTTAGTCGACAGCACAGCGAGCCCCAAGCCTTGAAGACAGTAGGCACATTGCGTGGGGACTGTAGGAAGGGTAGATGTCTGTCACAAGCTGTGATTTTCTTCACCTCCTAATCCCCCAGAGGTTATAGTGGGCCCCACACCCTGGTACTGAAGTAATGCAAACAGGCCCACACCCCGCAAAACCCACCCTTACCAGCACTGGGATCTGGGGGTCCAAACTCCAGGCTGTAGCGCACCACAAAATAGTTGTTCCACACATAGAGCTGGTTGTCCCGGGGATTGTAGTCCACAGAAGATACGAACTGGTAGGGGTTGGGGAAGGCGAGGCTGACGGGCTCCTCTCGGTTTGCATTGGTGTTGAAGGCGTAGTCCACGCGGTTGCCTGCCGCCTCACTATCGTCGTCCACATAGACAGAGCGCAGCACATAGAGGACGCCGCACACCATGAAGGCGTTGGAGGCCGAGCGCTTGTCATAGCCCGTTTCCCATGTGCCCTCAAAACGCAACGTGTAGGGATTGAGCTGGCTCACCACCAGGCGCCCGTTGTTCCCCTCGGTTGCATAGATGACCCACAGCCCGTTCTCATCCACCGCCAGGTCAATGTCGGTCTTGCCTCCCCAGCGGTAAGGCGAGGTGTCGTGGTAGTTGGCTGTGTTGATGACGGTCTCGCCGCTCTTGATGCGGGTCCGCAGGTCGTATTTGACAATGTTGCGGGTGCGCTCCTTGTTGTAGAAGACCGCACCGTCGTAGACCACGAAGCCAGTGCCATCCACACGGTTGGGCAGTCTGTACGTGGTGGTGTGGCGCGCGGCGACGTAGTCCTCCCAGGAGGCATACTCCGTCAGTGTGTCCGTGCGGTAGGGGATCCAGGGCATGACGTAGATCCGGTCGCCCGCCTGCAGCGGGTCCTTGCACCACGCTCCAGACTGGTGCTCCGACTCATGTGTGGAGGTGGGCTCCAGCACCTTCTGCAGGGTCCCTGGGCACACGAAGACTGGGCCGAGTGGGTGGGTGGGTAGGCAGGGAGGAGGAGGGGAGGAGCAGAGGCAGGGAGAGAGGGGAGAGAGAGGCAAGTTGGTCACATGGTGGGGGAGGAAACCATGCTGTCCCCTCCTGCTGCTGCAGTCATGGTTGCTTGGTCGGGCTGGTGATGGGAAGGGGGTTTGTGGGCYGGAACTCCCGCCCTGCCCAGCTGCCCCTCTCCCTGGAGCTGTGAACCCTGGAGACCATCAAGAGCAGGGTTAGTGTGGGAAGGTGGCACTTCCCTTCCTTGGCTGCTAGAGACCCTACAGGCTGGGGAGAAAGGATTTGCCTGGAGCTCTCCAGATGGGGTGTGAGGGGTGGGGAGTGGGGTCCTCTGCTGCACTGCCACCTGCCTCAGGGTTCGGGCATCAGCACCCTGGCCTCTCTCCTCTGCCTCTAGGGAAAAACTAGGGGCTGGGGTCCCAGCCTTCGCCAGCCAAGCAGGGTAGACGTTCTTTTGTCTTAAAACAAAAACAAAAACAAAAACAAAAGCTCCACTTTCTTCCTCCTCCACAGCCGCAAGGGAGTGACGCTTCCACTCTGGCAGGGAGGCTCGGGGCTGCCTATCCCTCTCCTCAGTCCCTGAGGCTGTCTGGGCTCCACTCAGCCAACACCGGCAGGGAGGCAGCTGAGGAAGGGCGGAGGGAGCAGCTCCTAGGTCAGCTAGGGAGGGTCTCTGGCGGCTCAGGTTCAGAAGCACACACTGACACTGGTGCCCAGGGCGGAGGGGAGAGCGGGACTCCCGGGACATTTGGGGTGAGGGAGCTGTGCAGAGGGAAGAGAGACAAGGAGGGCTGTGTGTATCCAAAGTCCTGGCTCCAAGGGAGGCGCTCTGGAGACCACCTGGGAAGAAAAGGTTAGTGCTGGCGAGGAGAGAGGGGGGAGCAGAGAATTCACTCCAGGGCTCAGGCCCGACTGAGAGTCCCTTCCAGGGGCAGTCCCAGGTCCAGCTCGGAGGGGGCAAGGGAGGGAACCAGGTGCTAGGATAAAGCCCCAGCCCACCCCAGCCAACCCCCCACCTCCCCTGCCCCGGACCCCGATTTACCTGTGACCATCCCCGGCTCGGGAGTAGGGACCAAGGCAGCGCTGATGTCAGAAAGGTGGGGGGCCCCGCCCCACCCCCCCATTCCCTGAAAAGAGGAAAACCTCGACTGCATCTCGTTGGCACCGCTGGCCTGCCACCCTTGCCCTCACAGCCCAGCACCACCTTCTCCTAGCCTAGCCTACTGATCCAGCAGGTCAGAGTGGCCAGCCCCTTCCCTCAGGAGGGCTGGAACCTCCCCCTCACTTTATGACAGAGCCCACAGGCAGGCCAGGGCTGTAGGGTATGTGTGTGTGGGTCTACGGTGAATTCTCTGCTCCTGCTTGGTCCATCACCAAAGCAGCTAGGCCCAGGGCACAGGGAGGGCTGAGGTGACTTGGCACCGGCATGGTGGGCAGCCTCAGTTGTGAGGGACCCCTGGGTAGGAGCCAGGTCTAGTGCCTACTTCCAGTCTAGCTCCTCAGCAGGCTAGCACGGTTGGGGATCTGCAATCTGCATCTCTCCCTTCACAGCACCGGGGCAGCTTGGCACCAGGACACTGGGCACAAGGCAGCCCGTGACACAGCCCCTTTAGCCAAGGTTAAGCCTGGGTTCTAAGCCCTGGCGTTCCTGCCAGCTTTATCTGTACCCTCTGACCAGACTCCCTGGCCCCACCCCTTTTTTCCTGTCCCCCAGGTCTTTCCTGTATCCCACAGAAACCCCTGCCAGGGGTGTGTATTCATGAAGAGGGCCTGAGCTAGTCAGAGGGTACCAGGAGAAAAACAGTTAGAGTCACTCCAAGGAAGGGGGAGAGGTGAGAAGGGTCTGCCAGGGGTCTYGGGCGGCAAGGCCCCCTCCTCAGCACCCAGACACCTCTCCCCCCCTCAGCCCAACCCGGAGGAGATCCAGTGCCGGAGATCCAAGCCTGCAAGAAGAGTGACTAGTGCAGGCCTGACTCGGGACTGCACGGGAGGGACAGTGCCCAGGCCTCTGAGATGGGCAAGGGGAGGAAAGGGGAGGGGGGCAGCTCAGAGGGACCCGCCCGCCGCCCCAGCAGGGGAGCCTCCACAGACCACCTTAATTTCAAGGCAAGAGGGACCCAGAGGGCCAGCTCCCTGCTGGTCCATGCCCCCTCCCTACCGTTAGCCAGCTAACGCCACTCCCCGCCCATGACGGCCTCACTCACCACCACGGGGCTCCCTGCCAGAAATTATGGGGCCTGTGGAAGTCCCCAGAGCGAGCCTGTGACCACCCCCTGGTCCTCTCAGCCCGGAAGAAACCCTGACTGCAGCTTTGCAAGTGTGCAGAGACAGAACCACTCCCGCCCTCGCCAGGAAGCCCGCCCCAACCCCCATCCCAGGGTTTTGGTAGGCTGCCCCCTCCCAGGGGACTGGGATAGCTGACAACCCTCCCCAGTACTAGACACGATTGGTCAGGAGGGTTGAGTGGGGGGAGACTGGTTCTCTGTGCTCCACAACAGCTCTGGGCCTTGGAAACGCCAAACCAGAAGAACTTAAGCCACCAGGAGCCAGAGAGAGGAGAGATCTGGTGCCCCAAAGGAAAGAGCTCCCTCCGTCCCACCACCCTCTACCAGAAAGTTTGCAAGAGGTATAAGGGGAGAGGAGAGAGGAGAGAGAGAGGTGGGGAGAGGAAGAGGAGGAAAAGAGAGCAAGAAGAGAGACCTCTACCAGTGCCTGTGGAGGCTGGGGAGCCCCGCCCTCCCCACCCGCCTGGAAGTTTACACACTTCTCCTAAGGGAGGCAAAAGAAATGAGATGAGGTCAGGTACCCTGCAGGGACCAGGGACCAGAGAGGTACAGAAGGGGCTGAGAGGAGAGAGAGAGAGAGAGAGAGAGAGAGAGAGAGAGAGAGAGAGAGAGAGAGAGAGAGAGACGGGTGTAGGAGCGGGGTGAGGATCTTGCCCAGGCTCAGAGAGGAGCTTCCGTGAGTATCTGGAGGGTGGAGAAGCCCATGGCCATGACCGTGGCCTTGGTGGTGCGCAGCACCAGGGCCAGCCCAGCTGTGCCGGGAGGACACCCGGGGCAGGGAAATCACTGGACCAAGTAGGGAGGGGGAGAAGAAGGGGGAGGGGCGGGCCACATGAGTATGGACGGGTGGAACAAAGTGTGAGTTAGGGGTTAGCATTGGTGACAGTGCGTTTACCTTTCTGCTCCACTTCTACTTTAAGCATCGGAAGAGAGAGAGAAAACAAATTGAAAAAAAAATGTGCAAGAAAAAAAAGAGAAAAAAAAGATTAAATTGCTTTCGTTTCTTTTCTGGCCACACGCCCCCTCTTCCTGTCTTTCCTCCTGCTTTCCCAACCCCTTCCGTAGCATCATTTCAGCCCCCACCCCCAAGTCCCTTCTTTTGGGGTAGGATGGGGTGAGAGGGTGCTGAGGAGAGAGTGAGAAGGGTCAGGGAGCACACGGAAGGGAAGAGACGAAGAGACTGGGTATGGCACAGACAGGCAGGTTGACAGAGCCCTCAGGCAGGAGGCGCCCAGGTATAAAGAGGAGCCCCAAACAGGAGCTGACCTCTGGCTAGGGGGACCCCAGGCGGCGGGAACCACAGGGCTCCTCTTCACCCTGTGCTAACACCCCTGCCAGAACCGGGGTGGATAGAAGGGGAGCTCTGGGGCCTGGGACCCCTCTCAGCCAAGAGCATAGGCTGAGCCCCTTCCCACCTGAATCCAGCTGTGTTCCCCGAATCCCTCCAGACCCCTGAAACGCACAGAGAGAGGCTAGTAGAGCCACACACAGAACAAGAGGCAGGCGGGCAGGCAGGTGCCCCTGGCCTCAGACAGCCAGGGAACGGGAGACAAGAGGCACAGAATTGGAGGGGACAGAGACTGGGCTGGACAGCACGTGCCAGACAGGCTCCTACACTCCCGGGGGTGGGGGGTGGGGGTCTCAAGGTTCAGCTGCTCTGCCCAGTCCACCAAAGGCCAGGAGCCCTAGCTGCGCCCTACCCTGCCCACCGCCCTTGATGACGCACAGGTGGCACCTGGGGAGGAAGGGAGAGTTAGGCTGTGTGCAGCTGCAAAGCAAATCCAGTGTTAGTTCAATGTCTGGGGTTCCCACACTCCAGTGACCCCCTCCCCCAGCTGTGGGATCCCTGCCCCCCACCCCTGCCCCACCTTCACCAGCACTGGGGTCACCCCAGCCTCTGAAGCCCAAGGTCCTGCGGCTGACCAGGTCGATCCCCTCTGGGCACCCGCTTGAGCTCTGCAGGGACYCTGTCTGGCTCCCCAGCGCCTCGCCCAGGGCCTAGCACTCAGGATATGCTCAGGGAAAGTCGTGGAAGTGTGTGTCCGGCCTCTCCCTAGCTTTAGTTATTCCTGGGCCCCAAGCCCGAGGGGCAGGGTGGGGGAAGACAGGAGCCAATTTCATTGGGCCTACTAGCTCTGCCGGCCCAGGAGCACCCGTGGCCGCCCAACCCTTGACACCACTCCGCCTGTGCACTGTCTTCGAGGTTCATTTGCATTCTCATTCTAAAAAGCTGCCACCCCTGCCCTGTGTCGCCTTTAGCCCCACAGCCCATCTTCCTGGCTTGTGCTTCTGGGCCACACAAGGGGGGCTTGGCTCTAGGTCTCTAAGCTCCACGCGGGACACATGGCCTCTTTTTTTCCTTCTACCTTGGTTTGGACTCTGGACTGGACCAGGGACTTTTCTAGTCTCGTGACTGCCTGTCTTGAGAGCTGGGTTCACTGACTGTTGCTATTCTTATTTTGATCACCATGGTAATAAGAGTGACTGGTTAGAGGGAAGTGTAGTCAGTGACAGCCAGTGCTCATGAGGATACAGGAACAGTGCGGGCCCTGGCGGTCAGGCCTACCAGGACCCTGACTACAGCTAGGGAAACTGAGGCTCAGAGAAGTGAAGCCACACAGAGGAGGCCATGTGGGCTGCTGCCAGTCCCTCAAAACCTACGGTGGCCTGGGTGGGGCACAAAGCAGCTTGGGCCCCATGCTGTCTATACTCGAAGTACTCTGGGCACGCTTCGACCCCCTCCCCATCAGAGAGGCGTTAAGAGGCTCAGGTGGCGGGAAAAGAGCGTCCGTACCATCACTGAGCACATCTTGAACCAGGTTCGGGGCTGGGCGCTGGGGGGGTGAAGTCGCAGCCTCTGCCTTCGGGGCTTTGCTCCGGGGAGCAGACTCTGGCCGCAGGGCCAGGCGCTTGTCACTCCCGGTCTCCAGGACTCACKCCGTCTGCAGCACCCGAAGAAAGTTTAAGTCATTTGCTGCAGGTCTCAGAGCCAGACAAGTCAGGAGCCACAGTCAAGCCTCACACCGCCTGCCCAACCCCCTGTCCTAGATTCGCCACGTCCCACCTCCCTCCCTGCTGCCCCAGCTGCAGGTGGGCAGTGTCCCCAGTGCTGTGGGGAGGCTTCGGGGAGCAGATGGGCATCCCCCTCAGGCGGTGGAAGAAGGCCTCAGGCACTGAAAGGAAAGGGCGAAGACTAAAAGAAGAAAGTTACGAGAGCAGTCAGTGAGCCCGTTCACCCATCATGCTGGCTTCACCTGCAAGGAGAAATCAAAGGTTGGAGGGGTGGGGGTGGGAGAGCTGGGTGGGAGGGGAGAGGAGGGAGAGATGAGGTCTCCTGCTCCCCTGCCCCTCACTTGGACACCCTGATGGCCTTGTCTCCTCCCCTTTTGCCTAGAGGGTCTCCCTACCTCCAGGACTGGCTGTGTGAAGCCAGGTGAGGGGACGGGCATGGGTGGAGGAGCGAGGGCAGTGGGCGGGCGGGAAGACTGGCGGTGCCAGGGTGCCGGGGTGCCGAGGATGCGCAGGCCTCTGTCTGCGTCCCTTGGTCAGATGCAGGTAGCTAGGCCCCGGCTCCCAAAGACCATCTTGGGGCAGCACTTCCTTTGCGGACAGGAAGTGTCCTCAGGGTACTACATAAGGAGGGGCGAGCAGAGGGCGGTGGGGATGGGGACTGTCGGGAGGGAGGCAGAGCAGGGGCAGGCTGTAGGAGTGTGGCTCTGAAGGGCTTTAGCAAGCAAAGGGCATGTGAAGAAGCGGGGGGGGGGGGGGGGGGGGGCGGGTGACTAGACCTGAAGACGTCTGTGAGAATGTGTCCGAGTGGGAGCACGCCTGCTGCCCTGTGCCCCGCCCTATGGCTGTGTGCGCATGTGTGCGCATGTGTGTGCATGTGTGTGCATGTGTGTGCATGTGTGTGCATGTGTGTGCATGTGCGCTGGACCAAGGTTCTCCCTCCCTGCTCCACTGGGGAAGGGCCCGAGACCGCGAGGAACAAGATGACTCACTGTAAGGGACACAGTCGTACTGCACCTCCAGGTACTTGTACGTCCCAGGACAGGGGTCCGGAAAGGCGTCCGAGCCGGCCACCACCACGCACTGGGTTCGGTTATTACACCTGCACACAGAGAGGGGGAAGGAGCTGAGAATGATGGACTCAGACTCGGAAGGCTCCAGGGTCAGAGGGCAAACACATTCCAAATGGGAAGGCGCTCTGGAGGGCAGACCGGAGGACTCCAGCTTCCTGCCTGCTTTCTGTCCCACAGGCCTCTACGGCCGAGAGGCGGTTCTCCCTGGACTAGCGCATCTTTGTCAGTTTTCTTTAACTGAGTATAAAGCCCCTGTGCCCATTAGTAAAACACACACACAGCACCACAYGTAATGGGCACGTCTGCAAACTGCACCATCCTCAGAAGACTCAGTGCCTGCTGTGACCACCTTGGCCTTCCCATGGACRATGCCGCACTCTGGACAGTGTCTGAGGTCTGCAGGCAGCACAGCCAGCGACCTCACGGACCTCTACAGGGAACACACTGGCCCCAGGCCTGCCGGCGTCTCCAGGGCCCGGCCGTGTGGAAAAGGATGGATGTCTTACTTTACAACTGGAAGGCACCATCACAGACACTGGTCCACATTGGGTGGCTGCTCTCCCACCGCACAAAGGGGCATCTCAGGTCCAGTCACCTGCCACTCCCTGTGTCTTCACGTCACTGTTACCACCATCAGTGCCCAGTAAGGTTCCTGTAACGGGTCACCCTCGTTGTCAGCTAGACTGGGTTTAGAACTGCCTACGACATTAGTCAGGTGTGCTTCTAGGTATGCCTGCGAGGGCCTGCCGGAGAGAAGACCCACCTCAAATGTGGACAAC
>BDUI01003381.1:21495-34922 GCA_002335545.1 Apodemus speciosus
GAGTATCCCTGGAGCTCAAACCTATGCTGGCCTAATTCATAAACCTTAGGTACTAGGGAGATGCTTAGTCTAATAAAAACAAAGTTGATAGTTTCTGAGGAATGACAGCAGGATTGCTCTCTGACCTCTACATACCAACAAGCGCTCATGCCCACACCCTCCTCCACACAGAACAAAAGAGTCTTCAGAATCAAAGGGAAGCTTTAAAGACTCTGAATAAGTAGAGCAAATCTAAGTTAAAGGTGCCATGTTGGAGGTATCACAATATCTTAAATTATACTACATAACTATAGTGACAACAGCCCTGTGAATTGGTATGAAAACAGACATATAAATCAATGAAATAGAATAGAGGACCCAAAATAAGTTCACACAGCTTCAGCCATCTACATTTTGGTAAATGCATAAAAATCACTGGGCCCATTTGAAGAAAGTGTCTTTGAAAAATGGTGCTGAGAAAATTGGATTTTTATATAAAGAAGAATAAAACTAGATTCCAATCTCTCAAATGGTGGTGGGGCTGTGGAAAAGGGTTGCCTGTTTACTTTTAGTGAGTGTAAGTTAGTGCAGTCACTGTGGATCCAATTTGGAGGTTACTGAAGAAAGTAAAATTAGAACTGACTTGTGGCCCAGCTAGACTCTTCCTAGGATATACCCAATGAACTCTAAGTTAAAACAACACACCAATATGGCATATCCATGTTCATTGCTGTCCTACTCAAAACAGCTAAGAAATAGAACAAGCCTCTGTGTCCATCAACAGCTGAATTAATAAAGATGATGTGGAATATAAACACAATGGAGTCTTATTTTGCCACAATGAAAAAGGAAATTGCCATTTACAGGGAGATGGAGGGAATTGGACACCATTATATTATATTAACTGAAATAAGGTAGATTTGAGATAAAAATACCTTATTTTATCTTATACGAGAATCTAAACTTATTTAAGTGTKTGTGTATGAGTGTGTGTGTGTAAGTTATAAATGTAAAAAAATGGGCAAATGGTGGTGATGCTGCTGGTGGTGGTGGTGGTGGTAGTGGTGATGGTGGTGGTAGGACCAGTGAAGGTGGGACAACGGAAATGGGAAAAAAGCAGTGGGAAGAGGTTAAGGGTTAAAGTGTAAGAACATAAATTCCATTGTGTACTTGTACAGTTGAAATATTTGCTCATCATGAGGGGTTAATCATTTTAGCATAGTATTGTTTCAAATTCTAGGGCCTTGTGGTGTCTTAGGCAGTGTCCAGAGTTTAGATATTGCTGTAGTGAAATGAATCTTTCCTTTTAAATAGAAAAATAGGGTGCACGGTATTAGACAAACAGAAAATGAACTTTCAAGATGCATTGTGGGTATAGGAAGACATCTAAACTTTGTGACTTATTATATCTAAACACTGAATAAGTGGCAGCAAGTTTCAGAACATGAAGGTTTAGTTTTTCCCTTCAATTATGGCTAGATGATGTTTTTTATCAGGGTCCAGGTGATCCATATCAGGCTGTTCTTTGATAAAAAGCCATGCTTCTGGATTGAAAAGAGAGCCTACACAAGGACCAATTCACTGAGCTATGACTATTGTCAAGGTGAACACAAGCCTGGTTTGAGTAGGTGTGAGAGCTTCTTGTGCCCTTGTGTTCTCTTCCTGAAGGAGTTATCAGTGTGTTATTACCATTGAAAATCATTGGGACAGAAGCCAGGAGCCCAAAGCCTATTCAGTCTAATCATCTCAGTGTATTTAATCACATGACTGTCAGCCTTAGTATAATCATAGCCAAAACAGGTGGTAAATGGAGTTTCAAAAATGCTACTATCAGGTCCCGCGTTTTCCCAGTTGATATGACTTGTTTCCTCCTGCAATAGAGATGATTTTACCCCTATAAGCAAGGTCATCCTCACAATAACTTCAAGAAAAGACTACAAATACATATGACATAGTTTCTCCTTTCCTAACCAAGAGTGCCATCTCTAATGGAACATCATGCTCTTTCCTGCTAATCCCAGATAACTGCAGATAACTGAACCCAATGCTCAATATTTATAGCTCTCATGTAAGTTAACTTGTGGTACTTATTGTGTCCCTGACTTTGTGCTATTATGTTCATAGCCCTGTTCTGCTTGTTCTCTCACTTCTTCCATCCACTATCTATCTATCCATCTACCATCCATTCATCAGGTATCCATCCATCCATCCATCCATCCATCCATCCATCCATCCATCCATCCATCCATCCATCTATCATCCATCATTTGTCTACCCATCAATCCTCCTCTACATCATACCATTAATAAGAATAGAATATATCTCAATCAGTTCATATGATCAGATCCTGTCCTTCACATTTGAAGATGACAATGCAAATTGTCTCCTTTGTTTGGGTAGAAGTGATACAGAGACCATTACATAGGGGCAGAATGCCCATGACACACAGCATGCTAAACCCATTACAAAGATATGAGAATCTTTCTAATTTTGTAATCACATGCTTATATTTGATTTTTGTGATAGGGTCTAACTGTGCAGCTCTGGCTGGCCTCAAACTTGTGATACGCTTGCTTTAGTTTCCTGAGTTCTGCTTTGTAAAATTTGCAAAATTATACTTTCAAGTTTAACTGACTATATATCATCTTTTATCTAAATTACACTGGGTCAAGAAATTTTAATATAGCCATGCTGCTAAGGGAATGTAAGGTTGGAAAGACATTTAGTTTGACTAAGGGGCATATATTGCCTGGTTTTCAGTCATTAGCATTGATAATTGAGTTATCATTACTTTTTTGAGTAGAGTGACTTCCTGAAATCCCCCTCCTACTCTCTGCACCAACTCAGTGAAGTGGCATCAAGGTAGAGGAACAGAGCACACCCATCATATGTTTGTATCATTAGTGCCTCAGGGGCAGGGAAGAATCAAGATTTGATGTATATCCAGACTAGTTTGTGAACACTTTACTTGATTTGGCAGATGTGTAAAGGGTTACTAGACTAATAGGCWCCCACCAGCTCTTAGATAGCTCTACTGTGAGAAACACCTCCTAGTAGTACTGTCTTTCCAGATTAAACAATGTTGGCACTTCTCTGTTATTATAGGACTTTCATAAGGTAGGATCTACCATTATTGTGTTTGTAGGTCACAACCCTGTGATACTGTGAATAGTAAGTCTGTTCAGAATGTCAAGTTGTATGTTTCCTGTAGGTACATCAGATTTTATTTCTGAGAATATAATGTCTTGTCCACATGAAATCTAGCAGTTGTGAAATGGAATGTAAGACACACCTTGAAGAAACAAGTATGAAACTGGGACTTCTCTCACACATATCTTGATGTCTTTATGTAGTTTGTTGCTTGATTATGTAGTTCATTACAAGAAGTCATTTTAAAGTACATTTTTTTCCTGGTGAGTCTGGGTCAGGATTCTGAAACTGTTTAAGAATATCCAGTTCACGAAGAAGATAAGTAATACATTGTGAAGGGTAAAGTAACATCCTAGAACTGCTAATCATATAAAAACTAGTCTTTTTTTTCTATCAGATAAAATTGTCTTGTTTTGGCTTGGGGAAAGTTTATGCAATTGTTGTCATATGAAGACTGAATCAGAGAGCATCAAGATAAAAACTGTGGGAAAAGAAGTTTCATAGAGACATATCAAATAATGATCTAATTAATTTAAGACCATGATTTCTAAGATTCTTTCAGTATTAGTCAAGTTTGTCATACTTGTAAATTATTGGACTTTTTCAGTCTACATAAATGTATGCTACTTTTATAGTCTCATATTCCTATTTTTATAATCTTAAAATAAGGTGCTCCATACTATTACAGGCCCCAGATAAGCAAACTCTGCCCATATAGATACATAATCATGATTGACATGATTAAATCTTCCAGTTTTTTGAAAGTCAACTTCAGGCATAGACATGTGGTACACTTTATATGATTGAGTTGAGAATAGTCCAAGTCAGCAGTTAAGATGGTCCAAATGAAATGAGTCAAGTACTGCCCCCTTCTTTTTTGGTATTTGATTCAGTTATATATGAGAAATTTGAATTAAATAAATAACAAGGTTCATTTTCACTCAGTGATTTTATGAACAAGTACTTCAGAGTCCATCTAAACATGAATATATTTTTTATTTTTTTAATTCACTTATATTTCAAGTGTTATCCCCTTACCAGTTTCCCTCTCCCAGAAACCCCTTTGCTATCTTTCCTCCCCCTGCTTCTATGAGGGTGTTCCTCCACCCACCCACCCACTCCCACCTCCCCACCCTTGATTCCCCTATACTGGGACATCTAAGGAGTACACATGGCTCTGGCTGCATATGTAGCAGAGGATAGCTGTGTCAGACATCAATGGGAGGAGAGGTTATTGGTCTTATGAAGGTCTGATAGATGAATATTATTTTTAAATAATACCATCAGCTGTTTCTTCCCTCTAGGAGTTTGTAGCCCAGACACTGAAAAGCTGGCTCTTAGTTCATTGTGGTAAGTAATTATTTTTAATATATTATTTTATTTTTGAAAATTTTATACTTGTATACTTTGTATTTTGAATATCCCCTCTCTCATTCTTCCTTCCAATTCTACCCAGATCCACTCCCCACCCCAACTCCTTTCCAATTTCATTTCCTTTTATGTCTTTTAATAGCATATTGATACCAATTTGTTCTGCCTACATAATAATAGTTGGTAGGCCATCCACTATATCAGGGAAAATTGGCAGATATCTTCCTGGCAGTTCTGTTTCTTTGTTTTATAAGTCGGTTTACTTTTTGGACCAAAGTATGGATTCATATGAGCAAAATATCAGAGTCATGCTTGTGTCTCATGAATCAGTTTCTTCCATACCAGCAAAATGTATGCCCAATCGCTGGGCTACTATCTCAATTTCATTGATACTCTAGCAATGTTATCAACTGCTCTTGCCTGCTTGCTTAAGAGATGCTTCAGTGAGCTTCAATTTATAATATAGCATTCCACCTGGTATTTCTCCTGTGTTGAGGGGAATCTTCCTCATATATGATATGATATCATGGAAACAATCTTTTGGTCACAAGGGATGGTACCATGACATTTACTCTCTATTGCTTTGGTTGGCTACCAAACTGAACAACATATTTATACATTTCAAAATGCAGTGTGTGTGTGTGTGTGTGTGTGTGTGTGTGTGTGTGTGTGTGTGTGTGTGTGTGTGAACAGCATCTTCCTGGAGGTGACAGGACAACCTCAGATGCCAATCCTTAGGCACCTTTCACCTTTAGTCTAAGATGACATCTCTCAGTATTCTGGATTTTACTACATTTGCCAGATGAAAACCATGCTTCTAAGATTCCCTCAGTCCTTATATTGCCATCACTGGATTTAAAGGTGTGTACTACCTTGCCCACATTTTTTAAAAATGATGGTTTCAGGGATCTGAACTTCGGTCCTCCTGCATGTGAAACATGTCCTTTGATGACTGAGTCTTCTCCCCAGCTCCCAAAATGCAATGTTTAATGAACTGAGTTATGTTTTACCTATGTTAGAGAATCAACAGAGCATACTTTTGCTGATGTTTCTATTTTTTATTTTATGCCTTAGTTTATCACTGGCTGTCTTATTTATTATTCATTTACTGAGCTGATTCGTTTCCTTTCCTTTTCCAACAAGATTTTGAGTTGGATTACTGAATTCAAAAGGGGAATTTTAGGTACATTAAAATGTCAGGTTTTGACCCTGGCATGATTGGGTTTGATTTTAGTTTTCAAAGATAATTTAAGAAGGAAACAACATCCTTTAATAAGGTCAGTTACATAATCAGATAATTAGTCTGAGCACAGAATGTCAACATTGCTTAGAACCTCTAAGTTTATTACTTTAGAGGTATCTCAGTGTGACACATACCATTTAAAGAGAACTTCTCTGTCATAACTTTTCTGTTTACACACAAGTCCAAAAGATTCATTCCATGATTCCCTCATAAATATTGGTTAGGGCACTGGATGAAAAGCCTTTCCCCACTTCATAGACCTGTAGGGATTCTCCACACTGAGAATTAATATAAAGATGGAAGTCACAGTTCAATCTGAAACTGACAAAGAAACCCTGCTTTTGAGATTCTGCCTGAAAGATGGAAAGTTGGTAGAAGATGTTGGTCATGAAATTGATAGATCAAAAAGGGTACAGGGACCCGAGAATCCCAGTATGGTCCTTTTGAGGACTTGGAAGTATTGGTTCTATTTAATGAAGAACATGTTGTTTGGTTGTTTCTGCAGTGGATAGAGGATCACAAGGCTGTATGTACCAGAAGTCATACTGCTGGCCATAAATGTTCCAATTTAACTTTTACTATACAGATGTTACAAGTGACTAGTTTTAATCCAGCCAGCATTCTAGACTATGTGAAAAGTGTTCTGGATATTGTGGTAATTATTTCAATCATATAATCACCCTGTTTTTATTGAATTTTTATTAAGAATTTCTAGACTTTGATTACTTTGGGAAATAAAAGATGATGAGTACAGTAACTTATTGTACTGGCTGGTTTTGTGTGTCAACATGACACAAGCTAGAGTTATCACAGAGAAAGGAGCCTTCCTTGAGGAAATGCCTCCATGAGATCCAGCTGTAAGGCATTTTCTCAATTAGTGATCAAGGGTAGGAGGGCTCATTGTGGGTGGTGCCATCCCTTGGCTGGTAGTCTTGGGTTCTATAAGAAAGCAAGCTGAGAAAGCTGGAGAAAGCAAGCCAGTAAGTAACACCCCTGCACGGCATTTGCAACAGCTCCTGCTTCCTGACCTGCTTACTTTCTAGACCTCACTTCCTTTGGTGTTGAACAGCAATGTGGAAGTGTAAGCTGAATAAATCATTTCCTCCCTAACTTGTTTCTTGGTCATGATGTTTGTGCAGGAATAGAAACCCTGAAGAAGACACTTGTGAAAGTCGGTAGAGCAGCTAAAACCCAGCTTGGGAAGCTTCAGTAACAGAGTGCCCAAAGAGGTCTGGTGTCCTCTTTAATAGAGTAGGCAAGGGAAACTAGATGGCCCCCAAGTATTGTTCTCTTCACTCCTGCTGGGTCTGTCCTCATTTAGATATTTATGAGGTGGGACATACCCAAAGGTGATGACTTTATCACACAGTTTCAGATGAAGCAATGCAAGTCCTTGCCTTCTGCTGGTGATCTCTGGTGAACTTTGCAACCATATCCTTCAAGGGAAATGTTCCTGGGAAGAATTTTTCCCTGTGATGGCACACACCTATAACCTCTGTAAGCTGTTAGGAAAGCTGAAGCAAGAGAATCACAGAGATCAAACTGGGAAACTGAGTAAGGTACTGCCTTAAAATAAAAATGTAAGTGCTAGAGACATGGCACAGTGGTAAAGTACTTACCTAGATGGCCTTGGCTTCAATCTTTAGCATCTCAGAAAAGATAATTAATAATAATAATAATAATAATAATAATAATAATAATAATAGGAAGGTCATTTTATATTTAGATAATTTTTTGGTGGCTCTGAAGTTTGGATTCTAGGCATGCATAGGGAGACAATATGGATACAGATAAGACAAAGAAAAATCTGACTGTAGCTCAGACATGATCTAGCTGTGAAATTAACTATCTCTGGAACTGCTTAGTGAAGACATCTTGCTAGGGAGATAATAAACACCTATAGCATGTGTTATCCCTATCTACTTTGTTTTATTGTTTATTGGGCTGACACTGTCTAAAAGAGGAAGCTCTCAGCTGAGTCTTAAGGGTTCTTGAGATTCAATAGGCAGTGATCAGGGGAAAGATGCTCCTGTCAGCAGGAGACACAAAGGACTGAGCTGTGAGAGTACCATGTTCATATTTATAAATGCTTCAGTATGACTTATAGCAAGAGATAAGCTATACAGAAATACACTGTGCATCAGGAGAAGAAACTTTGCTTTTATCCCCAAAGTCAGCTTTACTTTATACTGAAACAGAACTGGTCATCAAATACTGGAGAGATCAGGGAGTTGGTGGTGGAATCAGATAATAAGCAACATAATTTCAATAAGAAATGAAAAACAATGCCAGCCAACAGCAAACACAGAGGAGGCAAGTTCTGGAGACATCAGAGGCAGGATATATTCGAATTTAATTCCATTTTTGTGGGAGACAGATTTTATGGCTTTCTCTCTCCTCTCTCTCTCTCTCTCTCTCTCTCTCTCTCTCTCTCTCTCTCTCTCTTACACACACACACACACACACACACACACACACAGATAAACATTTATCTAACTATGTGAGCACAAGTCATAGCATACATGTAGAAGTCTAAGGACTGCTTAGGGAGTCAATATTCTCATTCTACCATTA
This sequence comes from Apodemus speciosus, assembly GCA_002335545.1. Taxonomy (NCBI): domain Eukaryota; kingdom Metazoa; phylum Chordata; class Mammalia; order Rodentia; family Muridae; genus Apodemus; species Apodemus speciosus. The sequence goes on from BDUI01003381.1 coordinate 29,813, forward strand.
AGGTCCCAGAAACAGCACTTGGCAGAAAATAACTTTAGCCTTTGGGCCATCTCACAATCCCTTGAAAGACCAACTCTTGAGTGTGATGAATGGGGGCCACTGAGACAGGAAATTAATAAAGAAGGACAGGTTGCTGTTCTGCATAGAGGAAATAACTGCTAAGTGTGTGATAGTTTATAGATACATAGTATAATGTCCTGTCTCTCTCTCTCCCTATCTCCTTGTGTGTATTTGCATCATGTGTGTGTGTGTGTGTGTGTACAYGTGTGTGTGTGTGTATGTGTGTGTGTGTATGGCATTTGTATGTGTGTATGTGTGCATGCATGTGTAGGCCAGGGCTGATGTTCAGATTCTCTCATCTAGAGTTCATTACTGATAGACTAGATTAACTAGCTGTGATGCTCCAGGGATCCGTTTATCTCTTCCTTCTGGTGCTAGTATTACAAATTCCTGTGACTATGTCTGACTTTTACATGAGCACTGGGGATTTGAACTCAGTTCTTCCTACTTACACAGCAATTATTTTATTGACTGAGTCAAGGAATAAATTGAAAAATGCTACTGTTTTTGGCTAGTAGTGTTTTTCTTGCTTGGCTGCTTAAGGTATAGGAAGCTGTCATTTGTGACAAATTGTTGGGTGCTAGTCTTAACATTTACATCATCATTCTTGATAATGAAAAACTCTTCAAAGCCAGAGAGCCAGATCTGTTTTACACATCACTGAATCTCCACTGACCAATTAATTGCTATGAGTGTAGTAGTTACTCACTAAGCATACAATAAATGAGTGAGTAGATGTTCATCTTGGCTTGTTCAGCAGTGCTTACAACTATGAACCAAGTATGGTGGAGGAAATGACAAGGCTGAGGCTGGCCACAGTTTCTTCCTTGCATTTTTACAGTCTGGAAAATGATGCCATCCACAACCTTGCCACTGCTTGGGAGCTGGTGTAGCTTTTTACAGAATGGAAAGAGATTTGGAATGTGTGTAAATTATTTCCATGCTGTAGTAAAGATCTAACAAAAACAACTCAAGAGGTAGAAAAGATTATTTTTGACCATGATTTTAGAAGTTTCACCCCATGGTTAGCTGAATCCACTGCTTTGGGCCTTACAAAAGTCAGACTATTTGGGTGAGTATGGTAGAGGCTGCTTACTTCATAACAGCCAGGAGACATAGAAGATGATCTGTGTGGGCAAAAACTAAGCTGCACTGTTTGAAAACACACAACCGGAGAGCCCTCTTTCTAGCTATGACTTCCCTTCCATAGTTCTAACACTTTCCAATTTCATATTCAATGCCTGACTCCATCAATTATTGTCCTGACTTTATAAATTCCAATATAGGGTTCCCTATCAGTGTCTTTTATTAGTCTCCTAGGTTATAATTCAATTCAATCAAGATAATATTTAAAATTAACAACCACAGAATGGGGCTCTTAGGGAAGCAAGTATAAGGCAATGTTTTTCAGTGGGACAGCATATTTGCAAGCAGCCCCTCTACCTTTTGTTCAACAGGCCCAAACTATAAATAATATGATAAAAAGGTTCAACTATTTTGGGTTTTTGAATTCTTTATTGAGCTAGCATGTCGTTTTTGAACTTGGGATTGTTTTGGACAAAGGAACTGTTATAAGAAGTTAGGTTTTTTTTAATGGATTACAAGCTCCATGAGATCAGAAAAATTATTTTTTTCATTCTTTCATGTATCTAATCAATATCTGGCTTTCGATATGTACTTTCTAATGAATAGCTGAATGAACAAAATAGTGAATAACAGCATGTTTGGCCATTTCCCAACAAACTGTGTGTTTTTCTCTCTCAAGCCAGGCAGCAACACTCTTACCATTCTAGATCTTTATCCTTTGACACTCTGACATGATGTTACATCCTCCATTTCTAGACTTCATGAGGGAAGAGATTTCATCTAAACTTCATTTTTAGTTTTTCCCAGTACCTACAAAGTCATTAGTACATAGAAAATATTGATTAAAAGTAGAATTCATTCACTCAAAAAATGTTGGTTTAAGTTTCAGAGTTTTGGGCATTTTGCTAGGTCCTGTTGATGCCATATTAGCTAATACCCAGTTTCTCAGCTGAAGAGTTTCTACTCCAAGAACCTGCCAGGTGGTAATGACAACATCACTAAAATCTACAGTAACTTGTATAAATACCAGGAGAAAATGTCATTCTGTTTTGGGGTGGACATGAGAGTAGCAGAGGCTAATTCAGAAGCAGCATCTCAGAGAGATGCAACAGAAAGAAGACAGAAAAGGGAAAATATATAGGTTGCCTAGGTTGGACAGCCACAAGAAAATGGTCAACATGGAGAATGTGTGTGTCTGGGGTGGAGTGGGTATTAAACAGAGATGAGAGCCCAAATTACAAAAACAAGGAAGCAGGAGAAAGTACAGGTGTGTTCAGAACTGTGAATGCCAAACAGAGAGTGGAAACCCATGAGTGATGACAATCAGATCCCAGGACTTCAATGCCATTTCCTGTTGCCTAGAAAGTACCCAGATGTTAAAATTGAAGCCTGAGCTCTGCTTTCTCAGTTCTTTGCAAATAATGACTTTCATCCTTCTAGTCTAATCTTTCTCTAGTCTATAGTGCCTGATACTGATCTGTGTGATTACACTTTTCTCCTAATACTGACCTGGTTTCATGACACTAGACATAATTCCAATTAATAAATCTTGTTTTCTTTGAAATAAAAAAAGGACTGCATAAAAACTGACCATTGTATCTGCTGAATGAGAAGGGAACGAAACATTTTGGGGTAAACATGGCCATTTTAAGATCCAAACTGTGATCTTAAGTGAATATGTATCCAAAGAGCAGTGTTGTAGACAGCAGATAGTAGGAAGCACTTGGGATGCAAAAACTAAATGCTTAAAGGAAAGTATCTCTCTTTTAAAAACATAACCAAATTCATAGGAAAGAGAAAGTCCATCCTTGATTTGTGCTAAAAGCCCACATGGCCACAGAGTATAATTTATGTGTGAAAGTATCCTTGGCTTCTTGAACCAGAATCATTACCTTCCTTGATGAAAAAAGAAGAATTATTTTTCTCATGATGTATTTCTTCTAAGTGGAGCTCATGGTTAATTGGTTCTGCTCTGATTTTTCTGTGAGCAGAGAATGGAGAAGAAAGCTTGTAGGATAAGCCAGTCAGCTTTGTTCAAACAGAAGACATGTAAGAGAGAAATGAAGATCATATTTTAGTGTGTATGTGTGTGCATATGTGTGTGCATGCATGTGTGTGTATGTGTGCATGTGCATGGGTATATGTGCTTGTAAGCTAGCTTGACCCATATCACTTATCTTTACAATTATGTCTACAGTAGAAAAACAAGCATCTTATAATTCTTAGGGACCAAAATCCACTAACCAAACAAAATAAAAACAAATAAAATACTAACCCAAAATACTAGCTCCTTTTACTGCCTGACAATGCAATAGGTAGAACCATGTGTTTATGTGTGGTTTGAATTTCAGAGCTTTGGATCATGTCCTCGATAACATATAATACAAGAAGCTTCTGTATGTTGTGCTGGTGATTTGTATGCCTGTTGGATTCCTCTATTGCAGAAGGTGTGTATCCAGTTTTATATTGAAGTCCTTGATCCACTTGAACTTGAGTTTTGTGCAGGGTGATAGATATGGGTATATTTGCATTCTTTTTACATGCAGACATCCAGTTAAACACCATTTGTTGAAGAAACTTTATTTTTTCATTATATAATTTTGGTTTGTCAAAATCAACTCTCTCTCTCTCTCTTTCTCTCTCTCTCTCTCTCTCTCTCTCTCTGTGTGTGTGTGTATGTGTGTGTGTGTGTGTGTGTGTGTGTGTGTGTTTATTTCTGGGTCTTTAATTCTATTGCATTGGTCACCCTTTCTGTTTTTATGACAATACCATGTGGTTTTTATTACTATTGCTGCTTTGTAGTACAGCCTGAAATCAGGGATAGTGATACCTCCAGAAATTCTCATATAGGATTGTTTTGGCTATCCTGTTTTTTTTCCATATGAAGTTGAGAATTTCTTTTTCAAGATATATAAAGAATTGTGTTGGGATTTTGATGTKAATTGCATTGAATCTGTAGATTGTTTTTGACAGGATGGTAATTTTTAGAGAAATACATTGGTATAGGAGACAGCTTCCTGAATAGAATACTAGCATCTCAGGCACTAAGATCAACAATGAGACCTTATGAAACTAAAAAGCTTCAGTAATACAACAGATGCTCCAATAGGACAAAACAGCAGCCTATAGATTGGGAAAGATTCTTCAYCAACCCTACATCTGACAGAGGGCTAATATCCAAAATATATAAAGAACTCAAGTTAAAAACTACCAAACAAGTGACCCAATTAAAAATGGGATACAGAGCTAAATAGAGAATTCTCAACAGAGGAATGTTGAATGGCCTAGAAGCACTTAAAAATGTTTAACATCCTTAGTTATCAGGAAAATGCAAATCAAAATGGCCCTGAGATTCCATTCTAACACCTGCTAGAATGCTAAGATAAAAAACACAAGTGACAGAACATGCTGGTGATGATGTGGAGCAGAGGAACACTTCTCCATTGCAGGTGGGAATAGAAACTTGTACAACCACTCTGGAAATAAATTTGTCACTTTCTCAGAAAATTAGAAGTAGTTATACATGAAGACCCAGCTATACCACTGCTGGGAATATACCCAAAAGATGCTCCACCATACCACAAGGACACATGATCCATTGTGTTCATAGCAACTTTATTCATAATAGCCAGAAACTTAGATGTTCCTCAACTGAAGAATGGATAAAGAAAATGTGGTTAATTTGCACAATGGAATACTACTCAGCTATTAAAAACAAAGACAATATGAAATTTATAGCCAAATGGTTGGGACTAGAAAATATCCTGATTGAGGTAACCCATACCCAAAGAGACATGCATGGTATATACTCACTGATAAGTAGATGTTAGGAGTGAAGTAACCCAGTCTCAAAAGAACACCCATGGCATGCACTCACTGAGAAGTGGATATTAGCCTAGAATCTTGGAACACCAAAGACACAATCCACCTACCAAATGATGTCCGACGAGAAGGAAATAGTGGA
>BDUI01003381.1:40317-67037 GCA_002335545.1 Apodemus speciosus
AGAAATATTTTCCATATAAATCTTCAAGTTTATCAGAAAATGTTTATAATTCCACTTTTAATCAACTTAGGAATACTTTTATGCCTACCATTATTATATCTATATAAAATTTTCCATGATAATCTTCAATTCTAACATGTTTTTCTACATTTTTCTACAATTTTATCAGAAATGTAATTGAAGATGTAAATCTTCAATTTTATCATAAAATGTTTCTATCCCACATTTCAATTAATTTAGCCATRTTTTACATGTCWACCACTTTACTCCTTAATTTTCCATGAAAATTGTCATTTTAAYGCCTTTATCTGAAATATTTTCCATGTAAATCTTTAATTTTATAATAAAGTATTTTTACTTCCCTTTACTTCCCTTTTCAATAAATTTTAAAAAATTAAAAAAAACCAAATTGCATAAGAACTAAGCGCACACTCTCCCACTGAGTCCAGACAAGGCAGTTTGTACACTGTTACTTATAATTATATCACTTCCTTCCTTTCTTGTTCTCATTCCAATTTCCATGTCCTGCTTTCACTCCCTCTCAAACTGATGATCTCTTTTTGATTAATATAGTTACTGACATGCAAATGCATAAATATAAAACACAGCCTCCTGAGTCTGCTTAGTGTGGTTTGTGTAAATAACACCTAAACAGTGATAATGTCAATAGACATACTAATACAGAGGGGGAAATCTCAAGAGTTTCTACCCCTAGACAAGAACTAAAGACTGTTGAGAGGGACAATTAGTCTTCCATAGCCCTTCATTGGTTATCGTTATAAAGTAGTCAGTTCTGCAATCATATGCAAACCACCCCATCTATTTCTGTCTTGGTTTGTTTCACTATGGTTTCTTCATTTGAAATCAATGAGGTTCTTGGTTCTACTTTTCCAGTTCCATAGTCAGCACCTTCGTTACATTGATGAGTCTACCTTGAAACTCACACCTTATTCTCCTGAGAAGTTAAATGAAGTAGTTCTCCATCCATTTGTCTGCAAGTCCATAATCATCAGGCAGAACTGTTGCACACACCTTTGTGTGCTTTCTTCAACTGCTTTTTTTTTTTACAGACTCTTCCTGCAGCTGCATTGAATTCCCATGCAAAGGTTCCTTTACTGTGGATACCTCTGTTGAGTGGGGCCTAGAATGCTCTTTTTTCTGGGTCTTATTAGATGGACTGCTTCTTTCTAACCTGTTTGATTGGGCTGGGTATGTCTCTTCTTTTGACCACCAACCTTGTTAGTAAGCTCCTAAGAAAGAAGTCCTCTCCCTCCTGGCCAATCACACTACTTCCTTTCATTCACCTTCTATTCTCTCTCTGCTGCTGGTAGGATGTGAAGACACAAACATATTTGGATACTGCCAGTGCTCATGAGAATTTCTGATCAACYTGCGATAGAAATCAGTTTCTGGCTCAGACATCTYAAAATTTTGGGTTCTTAAAATTTCACAGTGTTTCTGGCAGCTATTTTTATTGATTTCTTTTTTCTTCGATATAAGAAAACTGAATATTTTATGTGAAAAGCTGGTTCCTAACTTCTCTTTATGTATTCATTATTGAGGTCTCTTTTCAGCCTTTTAGAATGTCAAAATTGTTGAGAACCCTGAAATGCAAAGTGAGAGCCAGAATTATCTAATTAATAAATTTGGAATAAACTTGAGCCATTTTGGTCTTTGGATCAGTCATCTATATCTACATTTCCCTTCCTCATCCCTGACCATAATTCTAAACTATAAAGAAAGGACAGCACTTTGAGTGGGTGATACTCTATAGCCATGAAGAGCTGATCTGCCTTTGTAGCCTGTAGACTTGGCCATTAAAATGGCTAAGATGTTATATTATACCTCAGTCAGTTTTAAAATTAGCTTTGAGTGATTTTAAAGGGTTCTTTTTCCCTCACCAAATTTGAATTCTTGCCACAGCAATTCCTCTTGAGAGTCCATAGAGGCCAGGTCAAGATCACCCCAGAGGACATCACATTCATTATTACTGTGGTGGGGAGAAATATGAGATTGCACCTAAAATTTCTAGCTTTCCATATACACATCATGTATATTCCTCTCCCTGATTGTGATAAGGACCCATGGATGTTGAGAAGATTCTATACATGTGACTAGGCTATATTCTGAGTTAACCCAAAAGACAGATTATTCTGGGTGGACATTACTTAAGTGAAAGCCTTGACAAATAAGATACTTTCTTTTAGCCCAAGAGACATACTAGTCTTGATGTGTGCTGCTTTTGGACAAACACAAGGAACTGAATATTGCCAAGAACTGTGTGCTCTTAAAAGACCATTCACATGGTACAAAAGCTTTACTACATGCCTAGTAGTAACCAGGGTCTCTTTTTTTAATCAGAAACTAACATTATCTTGTACATAACACACATGTAACTTTCCAAACGTTACCCATTTTATAAAATAAAAAGCTATTTCAGAATTCCCCTGTTATTGAAAGAAGCAACAGCAGCTCATCTGAGAACCAGGTGTGGTGCATTTTTAATATAGGTGTTTATATTTATTTGCCTTTGATATAGAAATAACCGCTTGAGGAAATCATTCATTTGATTTACTAATATTACAAAAAGCCACACAGTCTTCTATCCACATTTTTATTTTCTCATTTAAAAATTATATTGCTTTTGGAGAAAAAAAAGATACCATTCATGCCACCACTGAGGCCCCAGTCCTAGTCAGTGGCTCTAYGTTCCTCTGAGTTCTGAATAGAAGATTCATTTGAGTTGTGCTGGCCTGACACATGGAAACATGAGATAATAACATTTATTGCTTTGAATTTTTAAATTGCTATTTAATTTTTGTTATGCAGTAGTTGAAATCTAGTATACATGTGTGAGGCAGTCCCTGTTACCTGTGTTAGGGTTAGGTATTTCTAGGTTCTTGGACAAMGAATCAAAGCTATGCACACAACTAGCAAAATAGGAAGGAGTTTTACTCAAAAGCAAAGTACAGAGTAGCTACCTGGGAAGGAACAACACGTTTCTGAAAGATTTGTCTAAATGCCCCTGATGACTGCCTGGTGCTTTGTTTAAGAGTCCAGAAGAGGGAGGAGTTGGATTCTAAAAGTGAGGTGTGAATGGCATTCTGATTTGATTGGTAGACTGGATTATGTGACCCTTCATTTATTGTGCATAACCTTTCCCATGATGCATCTATTTTCAATCATATCCACAGGTGAAAGACACTACATGGAGGTTTCCTTTGAAGGTTTGTTCATAGGACACCATGTGCCTTACTGCACATGACTTCACTCATAGAACACCATGTGTCTTACTGCACATGAACTTCAAACTGTTCCAGCTCATCATGCTGCTTTCCTTATAGAATACTTCAAGATGCTGGTGGCACAAAAGGCGACACCTAAGAGGGCTGTCACTAAGGGTTGTTTGTGTGGAGTGACTGGTTGCTTTGTTTGGAGAAGGGTTTGTATGTGTTTCTCAGTTCAGTCAGGGTACCAGATTGCTAAGATGTTCTTGAAAAATACCTGTCTTACCTTAGTTATAAAAAAATAGCTGCTGTTGACTCATAGGTTGAAATACTTGCATGGTCTGAAAGTTTGTGTCCTTCTCCCCATCCATGTATTGAAGCCCTTACCAGAAATATGGAGATCTTTGGAGATGAAAACTTTGAGAGATGATTAGACCCCCAGAAAACTAGTTCATCTACTCTTTTTTTGTGAGAAAGTAGTTATAAGGAGCCAGAGGATAGGTCCTGATTAGACTCCATACCCATTGGCATCTAGATTCTAGACATCTCACCTTCCAGACCACCAAGACATAAATCTGTTAATCATAAGACATAAATGCATAATCTATGTATTTTGTCACAACAACCTGAACAGACTAAGAAAAAAGCTTAAAGCTGCCATCCTGGAATTGACACTTCTTACCTTAAATCATTAATATGAGCAATTCTTGTAAAAACATAGAATATTCTCATCAATATAACAAGGGCCCTGATGTTTGAATCTCAGCTCTCAAGTTTCAGGCAATGCAACTTCAGAGAAATACTTAGCTATTTCCTGCTAAGGTTTCCTCATCCCTGAAAATATGATAATAACTTTGTGTTGGGGAATTATGAGAACTCAGTGAGTCAATCCACAAAAAATGATATAAGGTTGCCTGACTCATAGAAAATCATTCTGACTGTTATTTACTATGATTTCTTATTCATGTGACATCTCCTTTCCTTTCCCAACATACAACACACAAGAAAAACAGTTGGAAATCAAGAAGCATGAGAGTCAATTCTAGTCCAGATATGTAAACTGTGCATTTAGAGTGGCTTTTTCTGAATTACTGGTTGATGGTCAAGGCATTGCCACTGTAGGTGGTGCCATCCTTGGGCTGGCAGTCCTGAGTTCTATAAGAAAGTAGGTTGAGCAAGCCATGAGAAGCAAGCCAGTAAGCAGCACACGTCTATGACTTCTGCATCAGCTCTTGCCTCCTGGTTCCTGTCTGTTAGAGTTTCTATCCTGACTTCCTTTGATAATGAACAGTTAGATGGAAGTGTAAGACAAATAAACCCTTGCCTCCTCAAGTTGCTTTGGTCATGGCTTTTCATCACAATAATATTAACCCTAAGACAAGTTTGTACCACTTGATCAGTACTAGGGTTTTGACATGATATACTTGACCATGTTTTGGGGAAGACTATGGCAGGAAATTGAAACTTTTGACTAGAAAAGCCATTGAGCTGTGAGTTTAGAAGATAAAAATGTTAAGAACAGTGCAGAAGAGAGAGGTTTGGCTTGAAAAGTTTCATATGGAAGTGTAAAGGCAAYCAAGGCCATTTGATATTTTGAATTAAGATTCTGTCATTCCAGTCAGCTAAGGCTTAAGGATCACCCATAATTAACAAGAGACCAGCACTATTGAAACCTTTATATTACTGAGACAATTGATGCTGGTTAGCAGGAGCTAAGATGTTGGCAGGGATTAAGAAAAGACCTATATCATCGAGGTGAAATCTTCTGAAAGGTGTTTCCTCAAGGTCAGTACACAGAAGGTATATTCCAGAAGCAACCACGGTTGTAGTGGCAACTGAACTTAGTAACCTATATGGTACTGGTTGTGAAGRCATGAGAGGATGAGAGAGAAGCTGAGGTTTAGCACTGTGTGATAGGGCTGAAGTCCCAGAAGAAAGCCCAGGACAGCCTAAGGATGAAAGTGCAGCCCAGTTGTAGCAATGAACCACAACAATTTTGGAGATGCCAGTGTCATAGGACAATGACCAAGAACAGCATCAGTAGTGGAGTGGCGCCCACCAAGCTGCAGAGGGCAGAGCTGGAGAAGTGAGCCAAACCCCTTGGAGGATTTGTAAGTGAAGCCCAGGCAATTGGACAGTGAGTTATATACACCATTTGAATTAGATTTTGCTTTGTTTAGATTATGACTTTGTCCCGATTTTTCTCTCTTGAGGAAAGTATTTAACTTTTTAAATTTACATGATCTCACAACTGAAAGACTGAACTTTTCAAGGAGTTTTGGATTTTTAAGTAGATTAGATATTTTAATGAGATGAAACTTTTAATGTTCTTGAATTTGTAAGGATTGTTGGACTTAAAATTATTTATGTTTTACATAATAATAAGAATATTGATGTTTTCTCTTGGAAGTACATGAGAAAGGAAATGTTCTAATAAAAAATGATTTGTTTGTTCTAATTAAAAATGAGCTCAATTCAGCTCTAAGATATTTTCTTAATTAGTGATCAATGAGGGAGAGGCCAGCCATGTAGATGGTGCTATCTCAGAGATGGTGGTCCTGGGTTCTAGAAGAAAGGTGAGAAAGCCATAAAAAGCAAGCCAGTAAGCAGCACCCCTCTATGGCTTCTGCATCAGCTCCTGCCTTTGGGTTCCTGCCCTGCTTGAGTGCCTGCCCTCATTGGTTTTATAGTGAAAAAATCGAGTTTTATAGAACTGTGAGTGAACCTTTCCTTCCACAAGTTGCTTACAATAAGGTGTTTCATCACAGCAATAGTCACCCTAAAACAAATTACATTTGAATCTCACAGATTTGAGTACATAGGGATAATGAACAAAAATATAATGATTTTAAAAGGGGAAAACCTTGCCTAGGTTTATACCCTTTCTATTTTTCATTTATATTTGTGTATGCATGTTTACATTTGTAGGGGTGCATGCGTGAAGGTAGCTGTACATGTGGAGTAGAGTTACATGTGTTATGTAGAGTTGATATCCAGAATCTTTGATAGCTCTTCACCTTATTTAAAGCAAGTCTCTCAAATCAGAGCTCACCAACCCTAGCTAGATTTATGTGCTCAGTAGGCTGGGATGAGATCTCTACCTCTGCTTTCTGAGGCTAGAATTACAGATGAGCTAGCATGACCCTTCTACATTTAAACGAGTTCTGGGAATCTAAATTTGGGTCTTTCTGCCCGTGTGGCAAGGGTTTTTAACTCACAGTTAGGTTGAATCCTTTCTCTAGCCCTGCTCTTTGATAATGAATGGTTTATGTGACTGGGAGCTCTGTACTTCAGAAAATGTAACCAAAGGAACTAGCAAATCTACACTTGATCTTAGCCAAAAGGCTGAGAAGCGATGGAACTAGGAAATCTAGATATACAAAAAGGATAAACTTTTGTCCATTTTAACCAGGCTATGGTATCTGGGATGAGTGCTGAAAGATGTCAAGAAGCATACCATTTATTAATGTCTGCATCCTCTGAGTGCTAGGCCACACATTGTGTGTGCTAAGAGGTTCCTAGATACACTGTCACAACAGCTGTTGCTATAGGTATTTAAAATGGCAGTTTACAAAAGACAACAGTGAGACTTGGACCCCTTATGCCACTGAACCATGAGGAAAGCTAATAGGATATGGAGTGAGGATTGAAATCCTGAACTGATTGTGAAGTCAGTGCTTAGCAAGAACACTCATCTGCTTAGCAAGAACACCATCTGCTCATCAAGAGATGGGCCACTGTCCATCATACGTCATCAGACCTGAAACCTTTGGACATTATTCTCACTATTCTTCCAGAATTAATTTCCTTGCAAATGAGAAAGTGGAAGTGACACCAATGGACAAGAAAGGAAGGATGGATAGGGAGTGCCAAGTGCAGGTGGGAAATACTAAAAAGATGGCTTRTGTTCATAAATCTGCAGATGTGACAGACACTCATTTGTCCCATGGCCAAATTGTGTGCTTTGGCTTTGCAGAGCTGGAGTAGTTTGGAGCCAAACTATCTATTGCTCAGTGTCCAAAGAGGTGCTAAATGATGAAAATTAGCAAAATGAAATCAAATCTTACACTGCAGTAGAAGAACAAGAGATGTCACATGCTCATTTCTGGGTATCTTAGAGCTTACTGGACTGATTTCCAGTGACTAGCAGGGCCAGAGAGACAACTGCTTTAATATGTGGACCATAAAGTCTGCCTGTCCTTTGCCAAGGAGTAAACAACCAGGGCAGTAGGACTCATTATGGATCAGTCATTTAACTGCTAGTAAAGCTAGTAAAGCTGAAAGTAAAGCATAAAGGGAGACCCCCCCTGCCGGCCACCAATGTTATAATATTTAAAGCTAGAGAGTAAAATCTAAGACCTTTATTCTAAACCATCTTAATCCTGTTACTAATTCAGGTGGGACAATACACCTTTTGAAATCTTGCTGTTTTAGCTGGAACCATGTGTACCCCTTGGCTGATTGCTTAGTCCCTGGGAGCCCTGGGGTGTCTGGTTGGCCAACATCTTCATTCTTCCCATGGGCCTGCAAATCCCCCAAGCTCCTCCAGTCTGCCCTCCAACTCCTCCATTGGGAACCCCTTGCTCAGTCCAATGGTTGGCTGCTATTATCCGCCTCTGTATCTGTAAGGCTCTGGCTGGGCCCCTCCAAAAGACAACCATAACAGGCTCTTTAAAGGAATGAAGTAAGGGAGAAGGTACTGACTCTATGAGATTGTGCCTGGGAAGCCTGGATGACCTGATAAGAGTAAGGTCTTTGACAATGTTGCTGATGTAGAGAGAGAGGCATTAGATTAGCTGCCTCCCTGCTTGATTTCTTGTAAATCCTAGAAGCCCGAGGACAAGGAAACCTGGTGAGCTAATGAGTGGACACAGASTTCCCCATGTTACAGAGCAGAGTGAAGGTGGATCTAGACAGTCATGCAGAAAAAAATATACTTAACTCCTAACTAAACCAAAGACAGACACAAGCCATGCAATTTCAGCCGATAACTGCAGGCTATTCTGTAAATGGTACATAGGTTATTGTCACACAGCAATGCCATTTTGGCCAGCAAACAGCACCCAAATCTATTTCAGGATTTCTCTTGAATTGTGAATGTTGAATTAGAAAATGCCTCCAGGAAACATATCTTCGATGCTGAATCGTCCCAATTCCCGTTCACCCTAATAGTAATTTGGGTTGAAGTCTCTTGTAGTAGGTTTTAAGTCACAGATTAACTAAGACTACAGAAAGAATTCCAGTTTACTTTCCTTCATATATTTTGTGTGCTTGAAATGGCACAATTCTGTTTTCATTTGAGGGACAAGACATCTATTGAGCTATGAAGTTTTCTTTTGTTCTAGAATTGACCAGTATTCCAAGATTTTAATTGGAACAGAGAAAACAACTCCTTTGGATGTATTCTACAATATATTCCCAACTTCCAGCATAATGTCTGGATTTTAGATTATTTGATAAATATCTTCCTTTTAAGATTTGACCACAGGGTCTCACTTATGCTAAGCAAGAACTCTATCTCTCCAGGCTTAAATGTTTCCTGATCAAACAAAAATTTACTTAAAATGAGGTCATATCAATTTTAACCACATTCTGCATATTAGTTTTAATAAAATGTGACAGAACTGCAATACATGACATTATGAAGATTGTTTGACTTCTCCAAACTACAACAGTGGGTTTTGTATGTATCACTGAATAGCTGAGACTAGTCCTTGAGCTATGGGTCAGTCATTTTGGTGGTTCCTGTTAGTACAGTCATTGCCAAATAGAAACTTCCCAATAAGACCCAAAGGGAAATAATTGATCCTTTGAGATTTTTGAATATACGGAAAACCTAGATTTCTGACCAAAGTAGGCATAAGAATAGTCATGTAGGTAGGTTCATTTTATGTAGCCATCTGATTTACACACACCTTCATTTTGGCATTCTCAAATTTTAGCCTCAAGTTGGTTGGAGATTTTTCTAGGATCCAGCCTGCATTGTCTGTCAGAAACCAGGAGCATACACAATACAAAGAGGACAAAATGAGCCCCTGTTTCCTGATAGCGTGCTTTGGTTGAAAAGCCTAGAGTCCAACATCTCTTAACAATGACTCAATTTGGAATATTTTTAATTCAGGAGATTAAATCAAGCCACCTATTAAGAAGGTAATCTATGTGCTTGATTTTCATTAGGAAAAAGTCTGTCTCATTGTCTGTTTCTCTGTCTGTCTGTTTCTCTGTCTGTCTGTTTCTCTGTCTGTCTGTCTGTCTGTTCATCTATCTGTCTGCCTGCCTGCTTGTCTCCCCCTCCCTCCCTCTCTCCCTCCCTCCCTCTCTTCATCCCTCTCTCTCTCCCTCCCCCTCTCTCTCCCTCCCTTCTTCTCTTTCTCCCTCCCTCTGTCCCTCCTTCCCTCCTGCTCTCTCTCCTTCCCTCCCTCTGTCCCTCCCTCCATCCTGCTCTCTCTCCCTCCCTCCCTCCCTCCCTGTGTCCCTCCCTCCCTCCTGCTCTCTCTCCCTCCCTCTGTCCCTCCCTCTCTCCTGCTCTCTCTCTCCCTCTCTCCCTCTGTCCCTCCCTCCCTCCTGCTCTCTCTCTCCCTCCCTCTGTCCCTCCCCCCTCTCTGTCCTAATTTCCTCTGTATATAAACATTATCTCTTCTGTCTTCTGTGTAGTGATGTCATCATAGCTTTCAGAGGCTGGAAGTATAGGTACCAGGCATTGCTGATTCATCTCTGTGATTCATCTTTTTGAGTCCTGGGGATGGGAAAGGAGTGGTGTTGTTGAAAATCCTTCCCTTGGATGCCTCTTTAATTTTATGTGTATTTATCACAGGCTTTTTCAGGTGAGCTGTGTATGTCTGGGAACTTACATAGCTTCCGCAAAGCTGGGCAATCCCAGCATTGATGTTCTTAACCTCACTCACCATGAAGCCATTTAAAGTTCAGGTAGCCAGTAGGGGATCCACCCAATCCATCCAAGAGAATCATGCAACCTTCTCAGCTATGCCAGACCTCTTTGTTTTAAGGCCAATTACTATAAATTATTAAATTTGTAAAAATGCTTTTAATTCCACTGTGATATAAACCATGGGTCTGATTCTTTGTAATTTTAACTCAAAAATTTCCAGATAATGGTAGTCACTGTTTTGATTATTTTCCTCCCATTCTTCTCTTCTCTTCCAGTACTACCTCCTATCCCCGACTTCTAACGTAACGGTTTCCAGCTGTGTATCATTTCATTATGATTCCACCCCAGCCTTTTTTGTAATATTCAGTTGGACTCTTTCCAGGTCCCAGATGAGCCACTTATTTATGCCAAAGCATCTGGACTTCAATACAGCCCTGTCACTGCAACAAGGCAAACTTATGAAAGAGCTGACAGGCAGCTGGCTGGCGGGCTGCATCATCCCAGAAGCCAGAGAGACATTTATTTTAAAGGAGCATGAGGCCAGCAGAGGGATGGATCTGAGGTGCAGTGGGGACCCACGTAAAGCCAGAAGCTCATATTCTGCCAAGCTATGGTTTTATGTATGCTTATGAGTGCAATATCATGGGAGCAATAGGGTTGGAATGCTTTAAAAGCAGGGTGCTGGTGTCGCAGAATTAAAATAACTCACTGGTCTCCATTTGTACATCAGAGATATCAGTGGCCAGTTTTCAACAATGGAAATGTGAACACTTGGGTCAGGAACTCAGGAGCTCTGTAGGACTAGGGACCAAAAGTCCTGGGTCTGCTCTCTGCTCTCTACCTGCTGTTTCATGATCTTAGTTAAGCCGTGTTTGTTGGCTTCCATATCTTTTTCATGAAATAGAAAGATTTAATAATTTGTGGGTTTTCAAATCTTTTAAAAGTTCAAATAAAAGTCAAAGTAGAATCCTTAAGTAGAAACATTGAGTAGGATTGTACGTGCGCTCAACACTATTGTGAGAAGTTGTGTTAACTTACAAAACAGCCTTACTATTGGCCACTACAGTTCATACTCAGAGGGAGGTATGGATGTCAGACATGTGCTTTTCCTCAGTTCAATTATCCTGACTCAAGAGTCAAAGAGCAAATCTCACTTTTTGACCTTTGCTCCTTCTGTATCTTTAATTGGCAGTTGGGCTTTTCTTCCTCTATATTATGGCTACACTCTTCCTTTTGGCTTCCTMAATACTTTGCTAGTCACTCCTCTCTATTTAGTCTGAATGAGCCATTCAGAATAAGGGCCTTCTAGGTCTTAGGCAAGTCCCAGTGGTGAAGGCAAACATATGTGCCAGTATGCRTTCCCCTTTGATCATTTTGGGAAAATTTTATTGAAGACAGGGTTTCTTGAAAAATAGTTCAAGACATATTAAATAAGGTACATTTACCACACCAAATACCTGAATTCTATGAATTGTTTCAGGGAAGCATGTTCTTCATGTAGACCAGAATCTTAAAGGATTTGGGGCTGGAGTGAACCTCTGAAGACCACCACACTCCTCTTCTGTATGGAGCAGCTCCAAAMCAATGCAGTTTCACTAGTTAAAGGAAATCTCCCTCGAAGAACAGCTCATAACTCATAGAATACAAATGTCTTCAGCGTGGGGGCATACCTTTGTCTCTTTTGGAGTGTTAAACCACTTTAGGCATGAGGATAAAGGGAATTTTCTGGATCTAAAAATCTCCATTTATAAAGGTGACTTCTTATACACAATCCCAAATGGCCTGGAGGTGAGAGTAACTCCATGAAGGGACACTTTCATCACCTGACTCTCTGGTGATTTTAATGACAAGGGATTACTACTTTCCAATAAGGATAAAAGTAGTCACACTTTGCTCTTCTTTCATCTTGAGTTTCATGTGGACTGTGAGTTGTATCTTGGATTTTTCCAAGCTTTTGGGTTAATATCCACTTATCTGCAACTGCATACCATGTGTGTTCTTTTGTGATTGGGTTCCCTCACTCAGGATGATAGTTTCTAGCTCCATCCATTTCCTAAGAATTTTATGAATTCATTGTTTTTAATAGCTGAGTAGTACACCCTTGTATAATAAATGTACCACATTTTCTGTATCCATTCCTCTGTTGAGGGACAGCTGGGTTCTTTCCAGCTTCTGGCTACTATAAATAAGGCTGCTRTGAACATAGTAGAGCCTAGTGTCTTTATTACATATTGGAACATCTTCTGGGTATATGCCCAGGAGTAGTATAGTTGGGTCCTCAGGTACTGCTATGCCCAGTTTTCTGAGGAACCACCATACCGATTTCCAGAGTGGTTTTACCAGCTTGCAATCCCATGAGCAATAGAGGAGTGTTCCTTTCTCCACATYCTCTCCAGCATTTGCTGTCCCATGAGTTTTTGATCTTGATCATTATGACTGGAGTAAGGTGGAATCTCAGGGTTGTTTTGATTTGCATTTCCCTGATGATTAAGGATGTTAAACATTTCTTAAGGTGTCTTCAGCCATCTGGTATTCCTCAGTTGAGAATTCTTTGTTTAGCTTGTACCCCATTTTAATAGGGTTATTTGGTTCTCTAGAGCCTAACTACTTGAGTTCTTTGTATATATTGGACATTAACCCTCTATCAGATGTAAGATTGGTAAAGATATTTTCCTAATCTATTMGTTGCTATTTTGTCCTATTGACAGTGTCCTTTGCCTTACAGAAGCTTTGCAATTTTATGAGGTCCCATTTGTCAATTCTTGATCCTGGAGCATAAGCTATCGGTGTTATATTCAGGAAAATTTCCCCTGTGCCCATGTGTTAGAGGTTCTTCCCCACTTTCTCCTCTATAAGCTTCAGTGTATCTGGTCTCATGTGGAGGTCTTTGATCCACTTGGACTTGAGCTTTATACAAGGAGATAAGAATGGGTCGATTTGCATTCTTCTGCATGCTGACTGCCAGTTGATCCAGCACCATTTATTGAAAATGCTGTCTTTTTTCCACTGGATGGTTTTTGCTCCTTTGTCAAAGATCAAATGACAATAGATGTGAGGGTTCATTTCTAGGTCTTCAATTCTATTTCATTGATCTATTTGCCTGTCCCTGTACCAATACCATGCAGTTTTTATCACTATTGCTCTGTAGTAGAGCTTGAGGTCAGGGATGGTGATTCCAATAGAAGTTCTTTTATTGTTGAGAATAGTTTTTGCTATACTTGGTTTTTTGTTATTCCAGATAAATTTGGAAATTGATCTTTCTAACTCTATGAGTTGTAATTTTGATGGGGATTGCATTGAATCTGTRGATTGCTTTTGGCCAGATGGCCATTTTTACTATATTAGTCCTGCCAATCCATGAGCATGGGAGATCTTTCCATCTTCTGAGATCTTCTTCAATTTCTTTCTTCTGAGACTTGAAGTTCTTGTCATACAGATCTTTCACTTATTTGATTAGAGTCACACCAAGGTATTTTATATTATTTGTGACTATTGTGAAAGGTGTCCTTTCCCTAACATCTTTCTCAGCCTCTTTATCCTTTGAGTATAGGAAGGCTACTGATTTGTTTGAGTTAATTTTATATCCAGTCACTTTGTTGAAGTTGTTTATCAGGTTTAGGAGTTCTTTGGCGGAATTTTTGGGATCACTTAAGTATACTACCATATCATCTGCAAAGAGTGATACTTCAACTTCTTCATTTCCAATTTGAATCCCTTTAACCTCCTTTTGTTGTCTAATTGCTCTGGATAGGACTTCGAGTACTATATTGAACAGGTATGGAGAGAGTGGACAGCCTTGTCTCTTCCCTGACTTCAGTGGGATTGTTTCAAGTTTCTCTCCATTTCGTTTGATGTTGGCTACTGGTTTGCTGTATTTTGCTTTTTCTATGTTTAGGTATGGGCCTTGAATTACTGATCTTTCCAAGACTTTTATCATGAAGAGGTATTGGATTTTGTCAAATGATTTCTCAGCATTTAATGAAATGATCATGTGGTTTTTTTCTTTGAGTTTGTTTATATAGTGGATTACATTGATGGATTTCCATTTATTGAACCATCCTTGCATCCCTGGGATGAAGGCTCCTTGGTGGATGATTGGTTTGGTGTATTCTTGGATTTGGTTGGCAAGAATTTTATTGAGTACCAACTCTTTCTTTGTTGGGTCTTTGTGTGGTTTTGGTATCAGAGTAATTGTGGCTTCATAAAATGATTTGGGCAGTCTTCCATCTGTTTGTATTTTGTGGAATAGTTTGAAGAGTATTGGTATTAGTTCTTCTTTGAAGATCTGACAGAACTCTGCATTGAACCTATCTGGTCCTGGGGTTTTTTTGGTTGGGAGATTATTAATGGCTGCTTCTATTTCTTTAGGGATTATAGGATTATTTAGATCATTTATCTGATCCTGATTTAACTTTGGTACCTGGTATATGTCTAGAAAATTGTCCAATTCCTCTACATTTTCCACTTTTGTTGAGTATAGGCTTTTGTAGTAGAATCTGATAATTATTTTGGATTACCTCAAAACACCCATGGCTCACAGCCAATCAATAGAGTGAGAATAGGGTACCCAATGGAGCAGCTAGAGAGAGGACCCAAGGGGCTGAAGAGGTTTGCAGCTCCACTGGAGGAACAATAATATATACCACTTGGTATCCCCAGAGCTCCCAGGGACTAAACCAACAACCAAAGAGTACACATGGAGGGGCCTACAGCTACAGCTACGTATGTAGCAGAAGATGACCATTTCAGACATCAATGAGAGGAGAGGCCATTGGTCCTGTGAAGGCATGATTCCCCAGAATAGGGAAATGTAAGTTAGGAAATTGGGGTGGGGAGCGGTGAGCAGGGGGAGGGGTATGGGATGGGGGTTTTGGGTGTGGTAACATGAAAAGGGGTTAACATTTGAAATGTAAATAAAACAAATATCTAAGAGAGAGGGAGGGAGGGAGGGAGGGAGAGAGAGAGAGAGAGAGAGAGAGAGAGAGAGAGAGAGAGAATCACTACTTTCCTGTAATGCCAATCAGCACAAGGTTTAGAACAATGGTAGAGTGTGAGGTTACTCTCAAACACCCGCTGCTCTGCATATTGAGGGAAAAATTCCTTCTAGCTATGTGGACATCAAGTCTTGTCATTGAGCTGATTGTCTAATGAGGGGGTGAACTCATTTCCTGAGTTATAAATTATGGAGTCCTGGATTGGATTGCTTAGGTACTGGTACACAATGACCTAAATTAACCCCACCTGTGGTCATTCTTTTCTGATACCCCTTCTATCTCATGTGATCATACATACATAGTCTTGAGCACAAAAKCAAATTTCTGTTTTGAAATGATATTTTGTTATGTTAACTGTGTGAATAATTTACAGGGTAACTGTGATATTTTTCTGACACTGTTGAATGGTAAAATAAGGCTAAGAGGCTAGGCCCTCAGAGGACCTTTGATCATACCACATGATCCTTAGCATAACCTTTTCTCCCCCAGAAATCCCTTCTGGTAAATGAGTTCTTTCACCATCCAGAGAATATCACATAAACTCTCTTGGTGGTGAAAATACTTTGGACATATGGAGTTATTTGTTATAAACATTGTTGGTTTGATTATAAATGGGGACAATTAATGTTGTTGCCTGCTTCTTTAGACACTTTTATTTTGTTTTTTAAATTGATTTGTGTGATAGAAGGCAAGAAAGAGGAGTGATGCTATCATTTCATTTCAATTCCCAGGGGCATTTTGCTACATCTCTGCTATTCTCTCTGTGTATGCTAGGAAAGATGCTCAGGGACTTCAGGAGTCTCTAATGTTCATAAATCTGTCAAAGGTAGCTGGCGTCCACCATCATTTCTAGGACTGTTCCTGCTGCAACGGGTTCCTCTAGTGGTATGCAGGGGCTTAGGGTTAAAAGTATACATCACTGAGAGAAGCATAAGTATCTTGTTTTTTCGAACTATAAATCATGTACTTAACCATATAATTGCAAAATGGAATCAAAACATAGTTCTACTGCTTAATTTGCTTATATTCTCTATAAAGTGTAGGATTAGCATGTGGAAAGAGCTTTTTCTACATATTAGTCAGAGAAAGAAGATCTTTTGTCCTTTCTTATTTGGGGCTTGTATTTATCGGCTTTTTTCCCCCACTCCCTCTGCCATAGATAGATAGATAGATAGATAGATAGATAGATAGATAGATAGAGATAGAGATGATAGAGATAGAGATAGATATATAGATATATATATATAGATATAGATGTAGATAGATATAGGTATATAGATATAGACTAGATTCATATGGTCATTTGCAGGAAAAGAGGGAAGAAAGCACATATCTCTCAGCAAGAGCTCTGCACCTCAGAAGTGTCCTGTTCTGAGTGATAAAAGGCAAGAAACAGAAGGGATGGTGACTTATTGAGCAGTGGCCCTGGAGAAACGTAAGGTTCCAGTTCTTGTATTTTCCTCCCGTAGTATCTGAAATTCCAGTCTCAGCACCAGTCACGGTGTTCTTGGGGTAGACTCCTGCTGTTCTCTTTCAATCCAGAATTAGAGCTGGAAGCTCTCACAAATTTACTGCCACACAATTTATTTGTATTTAATATTTTGTCTAAACATAGTTAGACTCATTTTTTAGCTAGACATTTTATGAATTAGTTCTGAATCATGCCCACAACCAGATGGAGCTTGCTTTTTTCAAGGAAGACAAAGCATGAGGTTTGTTTGTCTAATTATGAAAAACACCGGCCTGAGCAATTACCTAGCTGGTATCCTAATTGTCTTAATCTGTGAATCAGAGGGACCATATGGCCAATTTGATCAATTATACAGGTATTGATTAAGTTGAGGAAGAAAATAATGTACTCAAAGAGATATCATTAGTCACTCAGGCTGCCTATTAGTTGCTCTATAAACATTTGCAGATATAGTTGATGAGTACAGTTAAAGGGACAGATGTTGTTTGAACTATCTTGAAAAGCWTTCATGCTGTAGGGTGGAGAAAACATTTGTGGAGTCCATATTATTCATGGTAAGAAACCAGGGTAGCATGGAATCTTGTGTGTGGAAAGAAAATCTTTAGAAATAGAGGTCATCTTTGAAATTAAAAATGTTAATGGAGAGAAACTTTACTTGGCAATAAGTACTACTACCACTACCACTRCCACTACCACTACCACTACTACTACTCCTACTACTACTACTACTAMTAATAATAATAATAATAAATAATTTCTTACTTCTACAAACTGTTCTCCAGGTAACACCAAGTCCCTATCTGCTTTAATACCTAAGGCASATCCCAGCTGTGACTCCAGCCTCATATTTGTTTTCAAAGGCATCACTAGAGTCTCTTCTTTCAAGCAATTCAAATAATAGCCAGACATTTATTAATGATTTCATGTGAAATTTCAGAAGGGTGTAGGACAGGGTTGTGAGGGGGCATCTGTAAGCTGAACTGAGTTGTTTGGTTCTCAGTGGATTTTACATAATGAAAAAGTCCTCAGGAAAATGGGTGATTTCTCTGTGGCAACAATCACATGGGACYGAGTGGTATCTGCCAGACTGAGCCAGGATATCCCTATACTCACATTTTCCTAAGGTCATGTGATAGGCCTTTTTCTCCCTCTGGCCCTGCCCTGGAACTCTGATCCTGGTAATCACCTCTGAAACTGTAGAGAAACAGAAGCACAGAGGAACTCTGGTAGGTAGATGAAGTTTTAACTTCACCAGGACTGAGTCTTAATTATAGTGGGAGGTCTTGGTAGAAAAACAGTTTTAAAACAACAGGAATAACTTCTTCAGCCATAATTTTGTGAAGAATGCAAGGAAAGGAAAAGTGACAGGGCGGGCAGAGGAAAAGAGGGAAGAAAGCACATATCTCTCAGCAAAGCTCTGTATCCCTCTGGCAGTAGGGGGCAGACAGAATGCTCTAGTCTATTCCTTGCGTGATGTCTACTACAGCTAACACCYAGGCTCCAGGCTCTTTTCAARCTGAAAAACCATCATAGATAAAATGCGTGCATAGGCTAATTGTGTGTTGTTTAAAGTCTGTAACACTTTCCTATGGTTTGGTGATTTTGGATTTGGAAATGAACCACTATGGATTTGCTTTTAGTGAATGCTGTCCTGCTCGTTAGTCTATAATGGTGGGACTTACAGGATATGGTTAATGGAGATTGTTAGAATTTCACAAAGGCTTCTCATCTTACTGCTTTCTGTGCTTAGTATTGCAAATGGATGTGTTTTCTGTAAGAAGCTATTCTTGTCCTCCACCCCAAACAATAATACTAACATTATAAATGTTACTACCCATTGCAGCCTCTTTCTATGAGTGGATGAAAGGTCAGAATCAAGTTCATGGCATATCACTAGGAAGAAGATGAGTACAAATGGAATGGAGGTATTTGGGTTCTTCACATATTCTTTATTCTGGATTTCCAAGCTTGTGAATTTCCTTTGTCTTTTTGTTTGCCTACTAACTTTTAAGTGCTTTTTCAAAAGTCTTATTACAGTGGGGGATTATACTGCAAAATGAATTACCAAAATGGGCATTCTAAAAGACAAGGAGTATCTTTAGTTAAATTAGCCCAAATAAACTGAAATGGAGCAATGAACCCCAAGTTTAATTGCAACATAGAATATTAAACTCCAAGATACTTGCTCATTAAATAAAATTCAGCATAATCACATCATTACACATTCTTCTATGTGAATTCCTAGTTCATTAGGGTCAGGGTGAAGTCTTCTAATGGGCTGTTTCATCTTCACTATTTTCAGGCTGGTATATAAAATAGGTAGGTTACCAAACAGTTCATTCTCAGTCTTGCCTCAAGACTTAACTCCATTCAGGTTCTAGTCACTCTATGCAGCAATATGCTTCCTTCTGTACCAAGTGTGATTCAGGCAAGATGTCTACAGATATGAGGGAGAGGTGATTTCATTATACCACTCTTTGGCAAAATTTCCTGGAGCCCAAAACAGCTCAGGTCCAGATCCTGATGGAATGTTTTCCTTCTATCAACTTTTCAAGCAATGATTTTACAACCTCACTTTCTTTTTTCCTATAGCACATTTCTGTACTACTAATTGATGTGTTGTAGTTGGGGAATGCCTTAGTTACCATACTATTGCTGTGATAAAACACTATGAATAAAGTGACTTATGAAAGGCGACATTTAACTGGGGGCTTGCTTACAGTTTCAGAGGCCTAGTCCATGAACATCATGGTAATAGACATTCAAGCATGGTGCTGGATCAGTAGCTAAGAGCTAATGTCCTAATCTTCAGGGGTTGGGGCAGGTGGAACTGGCCTGGCCTTTTGAAATTTCAAAACTCATAGGTSACTCCATGTGACACATATTCTTCAACTATATACTCTCCCTAACAACTAGACCAGCCAGGAACAAGTRTCCAAATATATGGATGCATATAATAATATATACTATTTATGACTATAATACCAACAAATACTTTTGAGCAACATAAAGGAGATGGAAAGGAAGACAGAACCATGTCTTATTGTTTGTTTGTTTGTTTGTTTGTTTTTTGCCAYAGACATCACACAGCATTGATGACTGAGAAGAAATTTATTTAGGRTTTGGAAATTGTTCAGAGTTGTTTACTGCAGAAATAGCTTTAGGGCAATTCAGGGAAAAGGTGTTCAGCACTTATCCATAAGGCAAGTTTGGCTTTTATAACTTCTGATCTGCCTGGAGACAATGCTTGCCTAGATAAGTTGAGAAGAATTCAAGAACACAATAAATTAAAAAAAATCATTCATTAAAAGCAATAACCTTGCTAGGTCCCATAGTTCAGGCTTTTACTCCCAGTTATTCTGAAAGATGATGCAGGAGGATCACATGCTCAAGACCTGCCTGGTAGTACAGAACAAGTTCAAGGCTATTCTGGGCAACTTAGTGAGGCCCCTTATCTCAAGGTTAAAAGTAAAAATGAAAGGACAAGGGATACAGATCAGTGGTAGAGTGCTTAGATGGCACTCACAAGGCCTGGGACTTATACCTAATACACTATTGCCCTTATACCCTAATGCCAATGAACAAATAAACAAAGTATGCTCAATAAGTGAGGGACTCATGCCTACCCTTCTATGCTCAGTCTATACCCAAAAAATGGGAGATTTTCTTGTAGAACACTTAGTTTTGTTTGTGCAGTAAAATTTACTTCGAATATAATAGCTCTCTTTACATTTTCTGCCATGATCATGTTTTAAAAGACCTTCATTTCAAAAGATTTATTTTAAAAATTCATTCTTGCATGTGGGGGAGGCAGGGTACTTGTATGTGAGTGCAAGTACCCACTGAGATCAGAAAAAGAAGTTGTATCTCAAGGAGCTATAGTTAAAGAACTCATGAACCTCTGATGTGGGTGAGAGGAGCTTATCCACTCTCAATTGCTGAACCATCTTTTCAGCCTCTTTCAAGCCTTTTTGAATAGTTTTTGATATTATAAAAATTATAAATAAATTAGATAGTGCATATGGTCTAGACAATAACATTGTAGCAAGCATGCATTTTCATAATTACAATATGTACACAATTTGGGTGAACTTAAATTGGCAATTCTAGTGACTYAGATAGATAACCAGGTAGTAATTTGGAATGTTCTCTGTTTATTTCTTTTTATGACCCAGGGACTAAGAATTATCCATCTTGCCACTAATGAAAAGAACTGTTGTGAATCTCCTCTCTTTGCTGGTCTCTGCTGGGTTTATCTGAACCAACGGGTCTTTGAAATCTTTTAATTCCATGTATATATCAATGAGACATGTCCCCTACAGAGTTCTTTATTGTTCTTTATTCTGAACCATCTATGACTACATTGCAAGACCCAATTAGCCTATCTGATCATAGCCAACCTTTATGGTTTTCTTGGTTCAAAGAATTTATTGCTGTTCTTCTTTCTCTTTCAGAGTTCTGAGAGATGTGAATAGGGTCAATAGTGGCCATGTCGGGCCATTTCAGAAGCCYATTTATTAATGTTCCTCTTTTGCTCCATCACGCTTCTTTGGCTGTCCTTTATTGTGGGAAGCCCTCAGGTAGAACTTGTTTGAGCTCCATTTGTTGAGAATGATTTCTCCTTAATCTCACATCTCTGTCTTATTGAAGAAAAGGAATGGAGCRGGGCTTTGTTGGCTCCTCGAGGGTTAGGACCCCTGAAGGGCCACTGTGTGAATTGCTTTTTCGAGATTCTATTCCAGTTTGCTAGTCTCTGGATCTCCTCTAAGGTCTTTAACCTCAGACTGGATAAAGGTCTTTCTCTTTGTGCAATGAAGAAATGGCTCATAATTCACAACATACTTTTCTTCTTCTATTGTAAATGTTACAAATTCTATGCACTTGTAACTCAGGAAGACAATTTATGTTTTACCAAATATACACATATAAATATTATTCTAGGTATAGGTTACTATTGCTATGATGAAACCCTGTGACCGAAAGCAAATTGAGGAGAAAAGAGTTTATTTGGTTTACACTTCTACATTCTAGTCCATTACTAAAGGAGTCAGGACAGGAATTCAAAAACAGGGCAGGATCCTGAAGGCAGGAGTTGATGCAGAGGCCATGGAGATATGCTGCTTACTGACTTGTTTCACATGGCTTGATCAGCCAGGACCACCACCCACAATGGGCTGGGCCCTCCCACATCAATTACTAATTAAAAAAATGTTCTACAGCTGGATCTTATAGAAGCATTTTCTCAGTTGACATTCTCTCCTTTCAGATGACTCTAGCTTGTGTCAAGTTGTGACACAACTAGCCCTCTCTCTCTCTCTCTCTCTCTCTCTCTCTCTCTCTCTCTCACACACACACACACACACACACACACAAACACAGAAAGAGAGACAGAGAGAGATACACATATTATTTATGGTGTAATAGCATTGAAACATAAACATACATATATGTATAAGTATATATGCATATGTATATTTATATGTTTCRATGCTATTATGCTTTTCCTTCTCCTTGTCTATTTTGGAATTCAAACTGGTACATTTAGTTTAAAATTCCCCCCCCCCCAGGTATTTTCCCTTTTCTAGCCTAAAGAACTTATTAAAGTGTTATTGTTACAGAATAAGAAGAGATTCCAAGAAAGAAAAACACACATGGAAATACTTTAAAATATTCTACAACTGCTTATATGAATGAATTGAGATAAGTTTGGTGGTCTACTATGGATTTTAGCCTTTGGGGGATCTGAAAAATCTAGGCACAGTTTAAGATTTTAAGATCAGATAGTTTGGATATTTACCATAAGAGGTTAAATTTGTCTCTCCTTTTCTTGGCTTTGAAAACATTCCCTTGGCACTGATTTCTTTTCCATGCCCTACTAGAATCTGGAGGTTAGCTGGCAAAATTCCCCACAGCATGCAGTACTCACTGCCATCCAACGGGGCTTGAAGTGTTCCTTTAGGGAAGAAGAGGAAAACTCCATTGCAATGTCAAGTCTGGCATCCTGAAACTCTGCTAGTGAGACTGTGGGAAATGTTGGTCCCTTGGCTGGAGAATAGATTGGAAGGCTGGGATGTCCCTGAAGAGTACTCAATAACAAAAGAGACGTTTTGTCAAATGTACAGTTCAAAATGTTCCCACAGGTTGATTTAAGAATATAACTTTTACCAATAGTTTTGCTTCTGTGGAGAAAAGGAACTATTTTGAATTTAAAGCATCAGTTATAAACTCTCTTAAAAACTCCACTTAAAGAAACAACCCTGAGATTCTACCTCACACCAGTCAGAATGGCTAAGATCAAAGACCCAGGTGACAGCAGGTGCTGGCAAGGATGTGGAGAAAGAGGAACACTCCTCCACTGCTGGTGGGATTGCAAGCTGGTACAACTACTCAATCAGTAGTTTGGAAATCAGTTTGGCAGTTCCTCAGAAAACTGGACATAGTACTACCTGAACACCCAGCTATACCACTCCTGGGCATATACCTAAAAGATTCTCCAATATGTAATAAGGACACATGCTCCACTATGTTCATAGCAGCCTTATTTATAATAGCCAGAACCACCATCTTCTCTCTGGCAACTGAGCAGGCAGCTACAGCCAGGAGCACAGAGAACACAGGAGTGCCAGAACAGCTGGGACAGGGTCAGTCCAGGCTCCTCCTGCACCCAGGATCTGGGCAGCTCCACAGCTGTCTGTGCACTAATCCTGCCAGGGGAGAACTGCTTTGCAGGGGAGTGATTTGACTTCCAGGTTTAATGGTGAGGCCACCATCTTCTCTCCAGCAACTGAGCAAGAAGGTACAGCCAGGATCACAGGGATCACAGGAGTGCCAAAACAGTGGAGACAGGGTCCATCTGGGCTCCTCCTGCATTGAAATGCTGGGCACAGCCACAACAGTCTGTGCACTGATCCTTCCAGGTGAGAACTGCTCTGCAGGGAGTTTTTTAACTTCCAGGTTTAGAGATGAGGCCACCATCTTCTCTCAGGTGACTGAGCAGGCAGGTGCAACCAGGAGCACAGGGAACACAAGAGTGCCATAATAGCAGAGACAGGGTCCATCCAGGCCCCACCTGTACCCAGGAGCTGGGAAGGGCCACAGCACTCTGTGCCAGGGGAGAGCCAGTCACCCAGGGGTGCTGAGACAGGCTTGCAGGCCCAAAGGAGGGACAAGTGCCAGGCAGAGACAGCAGGACCAACTAACACCAGAGATAACCAGATGTTGAAAGGAAAGTGTAGGAAAGTTACCAACAGAAATCAAGGCAACATGGCACAATCGGAACCCAATTCTCCCACAACGACAAGTCCGCGATACCCCAACGCACAAGAAAAGCAAAATTTGGATTTAAAATCACAGCTTATGATGCTGACAGAGTGATTCATGAAGGACATAAATAACTCCCTTAAAGAAATACAGGAGAACACAGGTAAACAGGTAGAAGCCCTGAAAGAATTACAGGAAAGCACAACCAAACAGGTGAAGAAAATGAACAAAACTATCCAGGATCTAAAAATTGAGGTAGAAACAATAAAGAAATCACAAAGAGAAATAACTTTGGACATAGAAATCCTAAGAAAGAAGTCAGGAGTCATGGATGCAAGCATCAACAACAGAATATAAGAGATAGAAGAGAGAATCTCAGATGCAGAAGATACCATAGAAAGCATTGACACAACAGTCAAAGAAAATGCAAAATGCAAAAAGCTCCTGACCCAAAACATCCAGGAAATCCAGGACACAATGAGAAGACTAAACCTTAGGATAATAGGTAAAGAAGGGGCCAGTAAATGTCTTCAACAAAATTATAGAAGAAAACTTCCCTAACCTAAAGAAAGAGATGCCCATGAATATACAAGAAGCCCACAGAACTCCAAATAGATAGAACTATAAAAGAAATTTCTCCAGTCATATAATAATTAAAACACAAAATGTACTAAACAAAGAAAGGATATTAAAAGCAGTAAGGGAAAAAGGTCAAGTAACTTATAAAGGCAGACCTATCAGAATTACACCAGACTTCTTGCCAGAGACTATGAAAGCCAGAAGATCCTGGACAGATGTCACACAGACCCTAAGGGAGCACAAACGACAACCCAGGTAAGTATAGCCAGCAAACCTCTCAATTACCATGGATGGAGAAACCAATGTATTCCATGACAAAAAGAAATTTACACAATACCTTTCCAGAAATCTAGCCCTTCAAAGGAAAATGAATGGAAAACACCAAAAAAAAAAAAAAAAAAAAAAAAAAGGAGGGAAACTACACACTTGAAAAAGCAAGAAATTAATTTTCTTTTAACAAACCAAAAAGAAGAGAGCCAAAAACATAACTATACCTCTAATAAAAAAATAACAGGAAGTAACAATTACTTCTCCTTAATATCTCTTAATATCAATGGACTCAGTTCTCCAGTAAAAAGACATAGACTAACAGACTAGATACATAAGCAGGACCCAATATTTTGCTGYATACAGGAAACCCACCTCAGGCTCAATGACAGACTACCTCAGAGTAAAAGGCTGGAAAATAATTTTCCAAACAAATGTTCCCAAGAAACAAGCTAGTGTAACCATTCAAATATCGAATAAAATCGACTTTCAAACTAAAGTAATCGGGCCTCCTGGACACCATAGAGAACTAACAGACAAAGCCAGGTACGCAGACATAGTCCGAGGCTAACATCGCTCAGGTCTAAACCTGTCAGGCTTTTGCCTGCAGTCAGGGCCTGGGCAGCTTGGTGGGCCATCTGTATGCCAACCTGGTCATGCACCAACTCAGTCGGGGGTCGTTTGCCCTGCAGACTGCCTAGCACTTGCAGGGGTGGTCACCATCTTCCCTCAGGGACATCATAGAGGTCTAACAGACAGCGCCTGGTATGCAGACATAGCCCAAGGTTAACATTGCTTGAGTCTAAGCCTGCCAGGCTTTTGCCTGTACCCAGGGTCTGGGCAACTTGGCGGGCTGTCTGTACGTCAATCTGGTGTGGGGGGTCATCTGCCCTGCAGAGTGATCAGCACTTGGGTAAGGTCCCTGCAACATCTGTCATCTGTGCGCCCTGAAGGAGCAGACAGGCAGCACCAGGTTCACAGAGACAACCCGAGTATAGCATTGCTTGGGCCAGGACACATTAGGGTTCCAAGGGCACCCAAGAGGAAGGTAGCACATCAGCAATCTGAGCCAGGGGAAACCCAGACATCCAGAGGTGAGGAATTAGCCTTACAGGCTCACAGGAGGTTCAAACACCAGCCAGTGACAACAAGACCAACTAATGCCAGAGATAATCAGATAGCAAAAGGCAAACATAGGAACGTTACTAACAGAAATCAAGGTGACATGGCAGCATCTGAACCCAATTCTCCGAAAACAGGAAGTCCTGGATACCCCAACACACCAGAAAAACAAGATTTGGATTTAAAAGCACTGGTCATGATGCTATTAGAGGAACACAAGAAGGACCCAAATAAATCTCTTAAAGAAGTACAGGAGAAAATGAATCAAAAGTTAGAAGCCCTTACAAGGGAAACACAAAAATCATTTAAAGAAATTCAGGAGAATATGGGTCAAAAGATAGAAGCCAACAGGGAGGAAATGCAAAAATCACTCAAAAAATACAGGAGAACTTGGGTCAACAGGCAGAAGTCATGAAAGAGGAAACACAAAAATCTCTTAAAGAGTTACATGAAAACACAAACAAGCAAGTGAAGGATATGAGCAAATCCACCCAGGATCTAAAAACAGAAGTAGAAGCAACTAAGAAATCACCGAGGGAGATAACTTTGGAGATAGAAAACCTTGGGAAGAAATCAGGGGACATAGATGCAAATTTCAACAGCAGGATACAAGAGATAGAAGAAAGAATCTCAGATGCCAAAGATACCATAGGAACCATGGACTCAACTGTCAAAGACAATGCAAAATGCAAAAGGCTTGTAACCCAAAACATCCAGGAAATCCAGGTCACAATGAGAAGACCAAACCTAAGGATTATAGGTGTAGAAGAGAATGAAGATTTACAATTTAAAGGGCCAGCAAATATCTTCAACAGAATTATCGAAGAAAACTTCCCTAACCTAAAGAGAGAGATGCCCATGAATATACAAGAAGCTACAGAACTCCAAACAGACTGGCCCAGAACAGAAAT
>BDUI01003383.1:13640-32305 GCA_002335545.1 Apodemus speciosus
TGTGTATGTGTGTGTGTGTGTGTGTGTGTGTGTGTGTGTGTGTGTGTGTGTGTGTGTGTGTATTATTTAGGCACATGTATATATGTATATTTGGGCCCACATTTCTATATGCTTACAATAACTATTGGTGATAAAGGAAGGCATGAATGGATTTGAAGGAGAGGAAGGAGGGGTATGTGGGAGGATTTGGAGGGGGAAAAGAGTAGGGAGACATGTGGTAATTATATTACATTCTAAAAAACAAGAACAAAAGAGAACTGAAAAAATCCAATGCTGTGCAATAGTTAAAGAAAGCAACTGAAAAACGCAGCACGCARCAGCAGAATTCCACAGGGAGAAAGTAGTTCTAAGGAACYTGGTGTTGCTYCTTATTGGATTAAGTCAGGAAAGGGGGGTAGAGGGTTCAAGAAGCTCCATAAGTACATTTATCTGTGACATCACCACCAATGAGTGGGTCCTTGTTACCCCTCTCCCCATATTCAACTACCATTTTGGGCCAGTTACACTCAGTTGACCTGACATGCTGCTCATCTGGAGAAGTAAGGCTTCGGCTGGGCTCTTTTAAGATGCTCTTATATTTATAAGGGGATGTGTCTAAGACCCAGAGGCACATGCTAGAATGTGGAGTAGAAAATATATTTATGGATCCAGATAACTCTGCTAGTTGCATATTTGCCAGGTGTGTAGGGTTGACTCTGTCAAAAGGGAGGAGTGGATTTAGAGACTTACTGTCTATATCTTGTCTTAAACTCTTTAAATGCACTTTTTCTTCTGTTTGTTTGAGACAGAGTCTCATTATTTAGCCTGGGTTGTCCTTGACAGTGCTAYGTAGGTCAGACTTATATGGAAACTTCTGTGATCCCTTTGCCTCAGCTTTTCCAGAACTGAGATTATAGGAATGTGCCACCATACCTGAATAGTTGCTTTTTTTGAAGATTTATTATTTTATGATTTCCCTGTCTATATCTGTGTATATTTGGTACACACAGAGACCAGAAGAGGATGGTGGATCTCTTGTAACTGGAATTATCAAGAACAGCAAGTACTATTATGACTAAATCATATATATATATATATCTATATATCTATATCTATATCTATATCTATATCTAGCCTCGGCTCCTTTTCACACCTATTTTTAAAGTCTTCATTAGTCAGCATGTTTTCAAACCAACATTCTCAATAATTGTCTTTTTAACTGCCTATCAGTTTTAGGGGAATTAAATCACTATTTGAACAGCATTGCTCAAGATTCCTGAGAAAACTTGTTGGGGTGAACTTATGTTGTTACTTACTTAACTCTTGACTTTCTCACTTGATTTGAGCATCTGTACCTATTGAATGCCCATTAACCAATGGCCATCGTTGAATACTCAGAATGATACAGCCAGATAGTATTCTTGATCCCTTTCTGTCCTGAGCAAATATGGAAAGAAATAAAGCTGATAGTGGGTAGTTCCCTAGATGTAGAAGTGAAGAATGGAAAGGAAGGTAGTTTGAGAGATTTTGCCCAGTGGAGGTTCTAACCCCTCAAGTATCTAATGACAAACCCAAGTTTGATTCTACCAAAGTTCCCCTCTAAGAAAACCAAAAAGTTTACTGGGCTTAATCTACAGAGCATGAGGAGTGATACTGTCAGGAACATGGGTGGACCCAAAGCAGTTGTACTGGAAAATCTGTATGTGGTATGGATGATAGGTTCTTCATGTCTGTGCAGTTGGTCTCCCCTCCCCAAGGATTCCTATATAGTCTAGCTCCTCTCTAAGCTCATGACCCATTAGGGCAGAGTTGTATGTAGTTTGTTCAGAGGAGTGACTGACGACTCAGGTGAATAGGTGATGATGTGCTAACCATCTTTCTTTGTGATATCAATAGTCCATAAGCCCAGCTGTGGTGGCATTTTGCAGATTGGTGCAGCTGAACTAGAGGACGATGGCAGCTTGGCTTACAGGGTCATCCTGGACAACAGAGGCTGTTCTCAGTTCAGTTAGGACTTGTGAGCTTGAACTTGTAGGTTTATTAAGAGTTGTAAGTTAAAAATCACACTGTACTCAAAACTCCTGGTTATGGCTTTAGGTATATTCAACCACAGGATCTCCCCATTCCTTATTTAAACTACACAGACAACTAATATATGATTGGCCAATAAGCTTTACCCTCATCCTACCAAGACATTATAAGAAAGGTCAATGAAATACTATTTTTTTTAGAAAAGATATGCTACGTGCAGAAAAACTAATTCATAGGGTTAATTGAGATAGTAAGCAAGCAGTTAAAGACTGGGGGGAAGCTATAAATGAATGGAATTCTAAGTATTCTGCTAGGGCTTGGCTAGGGGGTTTGACCTAAGAATTTAGTAGAAATATATGTTTTACTCCTGCCACTAAGACCTTCCTGCTGTGGAAAGGCCAAATATTCTGCTCTAACTTAGAAATCAGTCAAGCTTAAGAACTTAGGATCAGACAGAAGGATGCAGACATCTGACAGGAATTCTTCAAGAGGATCGTCTTCTGCATTGGGACAGGGAGGAAATGGTAAAAAAGAATTTTATATTACAGCACATCCTAAGCTGATTTGCAACTTATTTAAGAGAAAGAGCTCATGCTTCGCTGTAAACAGCATCATTTAATGAACCCAGTATGTCTAAGTTAGTCACTGTAGCTTCCTAGTCATTGTCCAGTTTTCAGCTACAAGAAAACAATGTAATATTTTATTTTATCATCATCATCATCATCATCATCATCATCATCATCAATCATCATCATCATCATCATCATCATCATCATCATCATCATCATCATCAATCATCATCATCATTTCGGTCAAAGATGCTTGCTGGTGAACCGGGAGTCAAGGGTGTATACTTTTTAACGTTTCAGGTGGAAGGCCTACATGAGATGCTACTAGTCCCTGTGAGATTAGAGGGATGTAAGAAATGAAGCCTGTTTCCTCTATTAGAGCTTTCTACTTTTCTTTAAAAGCAACAGAAAATTATGTGTATTATGTGCCCCTGTATGAGTTTATATGCATCGGTTATATGCTGGTGCCTCTGCAGCCTGGGAAATGGAATCAGATCCTCTGTTACTGAAGATACATGTGGTTGTAAGTCTTACTCATGTGGGTGCTGGGTGTTGAACCTGGATCCCATGAAAGTGCATTAAGCGGTCTTAACCAGTGAGCCCTTTTTCTAGCCCCATTTCTTCTCATATGATTCCTGCCTCTTTAGGATAAGTGCATTAGCACATCTCTCCCTGTTTGTTTCTTCAGGAAAACTCTTAAATCTTCTTAATAAAAATTTGAATATTTTGTAGATTTTCTTCCCCCTTTATGGAACCATATTTTCCTCTTTGAGATCAGACCAGAGTTTTGCCATCATGAAGTCGAAGGTAAAGAGAGATTTTTTTCAATGTTCTAGGAAAGGATAGCTACCTATTAAAGACATGTGGCATGTAAGTCCTTGTTCCCACAGATAAGCACTAGTTAATCCAGGAATGTTAAATGCATAGAATCGCTTCTTCAATGAAAGAGGTGTACAACCTGGTTTCAGACGCCAAGGCCGGAATTAAAGTTGGTTAACAGACAGCCTGGTGATCTTTGTACTCTCTGTGTGTCCAGGCTATAAATGATCCTGTCCCATACCCTTATCGTACACTTCTGTCTTTTCAGCCCGTTTTCTTAGCTAATCTATAGAATCTATCTTTATGGAAGGAGTCACTTGTACTTTATGGGAGTTCCAAGGCAGTTTCCAATGCCTTGAGCTTTGTTGTGCACACTGGGCTGAGTTAAATATCACAGGAAACATTTCTCCAAATTGTGTGCTGTTTCAGTATGCCTAAAAAATTCCACTCAGAGTCAGACTCTCAAAGTTTGAACCAACAGTGGTTTGAACCATCCTGCTGAATGGAACTGACTTCCCGCATCTCTAAGACAGACACTCTGCTGACCCCGAGGGTCACAGGCATCCTCATGAAAAGGTATGCAGGGCATTGTTCTCCAGGCAACTTAGAGTGCACAGTCACCAGAGTCTCAAGCAAGCTTAAGCATATGCTAATTTGTCTGGCTGGGGAGAAGCCTTGTGCTCTCCTTTTCTCCTAGGAACTGTTTCATAGTCACCAAACAGCTTCAGCATTTTGGACTTTGTACAAAACAAACCAGACAAAAACAAACAAAAAGCAAAGCAAAAAGAAAAACAAAACAAAACCAGCAAAAACCCAAGTATCCCACACTTTTGTAAAAATATACTTGAGTGTAACTATCTATACCATACAGCTATCATGTCCACGACAAAGGCAGACATCATTGGGTCATTTTTGAAACAGTTTAACTTTTCTTCTCCTGCTTCTGAGTTTCAGTGTATATCTATCCTATTATGGTATCCCTCTCCCTTGAAACAGGGAAACACGCAGTTTACACAGGTCTGATCTGTTATCTATGTTCTTTTGGATTTACAGAGGACAATGTGATTATTTACATTGATATAGGTTTAATTGGGTAAAATAGATAGGAAGTGCTGAGCTAATTCTTTTAAATGTCTTGTCTTGTGCAATTAATATTTCCTTGTGCTTTAACAGTTGGAAAAAAATCTTTGTGTTCTTGACTGCTGTCACACTTAATGAATGATTTTGTCAAATCATTCCTCTCTACCCTGTTTGATTGATAGCTAAATTTTTGGTCTTCCAGCTTATGTAAAAAGTGTTAACTATGCCTTTCAGCTTGTGACAAGGGCATTTGAGCCATTTTAGTAGACAGCTTATAGAGGAATTACATTGCGTTTGGTGGAGGGGTCAAAAAATATGACACTGTTCATCAGGGACACAAGTTGCAGGGCCCATGAGCTAATGAAGGCCTTAGGGATGTGTCCTGGTACTTACTGGATGACACCAAGATTAAGATATTCCTGGTCTCACTTGCTGAGACAGCTGGCCCTCAGCTATGGATATTCTTGTGTTTATGGACAGAGCAACAGATACATTAAGACGAATGCAGTTTGATCCTAGAAGGTATGAGAATGAGAATGAAAGAGCATTAGGCCGGGTGTGATGGTATACATCTTTAATCCTCACACATGGGAAGAAGAGGCAAGGAGATCTCTGTGAGTTTGAACCCAGGGTGTTGTTATACATAGGGAGTTCCACACTAGTAAGGACCACATAACCACATAACGAGACCCGGTTCTAAAAGACAAAATTTAAACTGCCATATTGTCTGGATGCTATTGGGCATATTTTCCTTTCAAAACTCTCTAGAGTAAGGCAGATGTGGGCTCCCATATACCACCGAAAGATTGAAGATTTTCTTAGATGTTATAATTATCACATCAAACCATGAAACATGGATTCCTACTCATTTCTGGGAGGAATCTCTTATTCTTTGGCTTCAAACCAATTAGAAGCCAGAGAAACCCACTTTACTAACCTTTAACAAATTTCTATTTTAAAATAATTTACCAATCAGTGATCCACATTTGTATAATAGTAAATATGT
Organism: Apodemus speciosus; assembly: GCA_002335545.1. Lineage (NCBI taxonomy): Eukaryota > Metazoa > Chordata > Mammalia > Rodentia > Muridae > Apodemus > Apodemus speciosus. Next base: position 19,125 of record BDUI01003383.1, read on the forward strand.
TTTCTTTACGTGTTCACAGTGCCAGGCCCCCCCTTGGATACTAAAAATCTGTAGATGCTCTCTCCTCTTATATAAACTGGCATTATATTTGCAGATAACTTACCTATATTCTTCTTTAATGAAGCAGCTTTCTGAGACAATCTTAGCTTGTCCTGATTTTTTTTATTGGGTCTTTGAAAGTATACTCTTTATTCTGGGTTAACCAAGTGTTACATAGTTTTTTGTGTGAGATATCCAGGGTATCACCTGCAGGTTACTTTCAATACCTAATACAGTATAAATGTTATGTAAATAATAGTGATGCTATACTGTTTAGAGAATAATGATTAATGTATTCCGTATCTTTGCAGTACAGAGGTATTTATAAATGTTTCCAAGAAAAACATATATTTGATGTTTTAAAAAAATCATTATATAATATGTTAGATACTTTATGAGATTTTTTTTTAACAAAATGTTTGTCTGAAGTTCTTTCTCTCTGTCTCCTCAACATCCTACTTTTCTGGTTCCTCCCTCTTTACTCCCCATCCCTAGGCATTCCTCTTTCAAGTCTCATGTGTCCTTTAACTTACTCTTCATCATTCCTAATGGTCAATTAATCTCATTTGGGCAGAACTTTGTAGTGATAGATATGGACTCTCTGGGTGCAGAAAGGCAGCTGTGTAAGCCATATATTTCTGTATGCTCTATCTCTGTCTCTGTGTGTATATCTATTAGTCATCTATTTATCATCTGTCTATCTATCTATCTATCTATCTATCTATCTATCTATCTATCTATCTATCTATCTATCCATCCATCCATCCATCCATCCATCNTCTATCTATCTATCTATCTATCTATCCATCCATCCATCCATCCATCCATCCATCCATCCATCCATCCATCCATCCATCCATCCATCTATCTATCTATCTATCTATCTATCTATCTATCTATCTATCTAGCATCCACATTATGAGTCAAGTTTTTTCCCAATGTCTTAAAGTCTAAAGAAGTAAGAAAGTTTCATGTGATGTTTGAGATAGAAGCTACCAGAATCATCTCTGTACTTCACTTTTCTCTCTAGAAGAACTTGTTCTTTGGTATTTCTCTAGTACCATTCATTAAGAGCTATATGAATATGAGTTAGCCACTTAATTCTTTTGCTTCAATTTTCTCACCTCTGAAGTGGAGAAAATGGTGACATGTGTGTGTGTGTGTGTGTGTGTGTGTGTGTGTGTCCATGTTAATACATGTAAGGGTCTAAGGAGTACCTCTGGTGTCGTCTTCTATCACTCTGAATCTCATCCCCCTGAGACAGAGTCTCTAACTGAGCTGAAATCTCACTATGCCAGCTAGGCCAACCTCCTTGGGTCTACCTGTTTTTATCTCCCAATGCTTGATACAGGTACATGCAACCGTATAACCAGGAAACCATGCAACTATGCCCAGCTTTTTACATGGATGCTGTACGTTACCTGAAAGTTCTCAAACTAGGACAGCAAATGCTCTCACACTGAGTCATCTCTTCAGCCCCACAACCTACTCTTCGAGTGAAAATAAGGTTTCTAACGCTTTAGATCAGTGACACAAAATTAGAAGTTCTAGACAACGATTGTTAATGAAAAATGTAAACTTCCAGTCTGTCTCTTCCTTCCCTGTCTTTGCTAACTCTTTTGCACGTGCTGCAGTCAGTCAGTACTTTCTGAATATACCCTCTACTCCCACAACAGGTCCCTTATCTTGAATCTAGCCGTTGTGGGCTTAGTTTTCTGCAAATATTTTTCTGCCACCAAGCCAAGCTGCTGCACCTGCTGGACTGACGCCATCTGGAGATCCTCAATAATCGCTCCCATGAACCCCGAGGCAACCTTTTATTGTCTCTTCTCATGAAAGCAATTACCCTTGCCCATCATACAGGAAAAAGAGGACTGACTCAGACCTGTGTGTGCTGGGGCAGAAAATGAAATCAACAGATGGAACTAAACACCTGCTTCGGTCCTTCTGGAACAGCTCTCATTGAAACAACTTTTTAACTAAAGATGATTTTTAACCTATACAAATAAGAAATTATAGCCTTGATATTTTTAAATAAGATTCATGACTATAGAACGGAACATGGCCTGCTTTCAGAAATAAGACTGCATTGAAATGACAAACTAGTCAGATAAATGATTAAAAGACTATTTCCAAGACTTCTTTTTCCACTTTCCCTAACAAGGTGACTCGATGACCACTAAAACCTATTCTCATAAAATACATGCATAATCAATCATTTATTGTCATGGCAGTGTATCAGAATAGCACCCGAGGCATAAAACAATAGCAGCTCTTGCTCAAAAGTCTCACTGTTTTCCCCTATGATTGCCTTGCTTCTTGGTGGCTCTGACTTGATGTAAGATGCCCAGATCTGTTCTGTTCAACATGTTTGCCACCCTTCTCCTTCAGATGAAAATCAAGTGCCTCAGTTTTCTTTTCTTTTGTTGCAATAAACTACTCTGGCAGGGCAAGTTAATGAAGAGTTTATTTCAACTCACAGTTCAAAGGTACACAGTCTGCCAAGATGAGCAAGCCAAGGCAGCAGGAGCTTGACGCACCTAGCCACATCACAACCATAAGTAGAAAACGGAGAATGGGGGAATGCATGTTGCTGCTGCTAACATCATTTTTCCACTTTGTACAGCCCAGTGCACTCTAGCCAGGCAAGGGTCCCTCTGATGGTTAAGACGGCTCTTCCCACATCAACGAATGTAATCAAGATAATTGCTTATAGCTGTTTACAGCAGCTTATCTCTTAGTTGATTTAATGTGTAGTCAACTTGTCAAACCATCAAAAATAGGATAACTTGATTGTTTCCTTCTCAAGGAACTGCAGAGCGCAAGACCTACAAGCCAGATAGGAACATCATGTAGGTTCTCATTGGATATGACCACATGGCCAAATCAGTATCTTRGAGGCCTGGCACTATGTTGTAGAGTTATGTAGAAAAGTCATAAAAAGGYCATGATGATTTAATAAATGTCCTTCATTAACCAGAGTTTCTCTCGGTGATTTTTATTCCATCAGAGAGACATGTTTCCTGACTTTTATTCTGACTATTTGACTGTTTCTGCTGTTCTGGAGGGCATAAACTGGATCTGGTCAAACCCACTCAAGGCATTTGCACATAGGTGCTCCAATAAGGGATGGCTGTATTTTAACTGAACCAGCAGAGCCTGAATTTCATGGGGAATAGGTGTAGCAGGAGGATAAACACAAGGCCTGATGAGCTATTCATTTTGTTTTTTTTTTTTCTTTTAGGTTCTTGGTCCCATTAAGATGCACACGTGTCCCAATTAAAATGATTTTGCTTTGTGGTATCATCAAGATAATGATCAATGAATCTCATATTTCTCTTTAAAAGAATACAAATCAAGCAAACATGGTGATTCTTCTTAGTGATTTTCCTTTAGGTTCATGGACACCCTCTGTTCACCAGTTCCATACTAAGCTGGAACAGTACCTTTAGCATTACGGGAACTTGTGCACTTGAGCTACCTTGACTTATTAAAGTGGCTTTGCGTGGATTATTGCATTGACTAATTACCAGAACTGACCTTCACACTGGCTAAAATTTGCTTGACTTAATGAGGCTCAAATTTTGTCAAGCCCTCTAGGCTGGATGGCTGCTGGCCCAGTCACTTCGTTGCTTTGATCTTTCATTTTTAATAATAATTATAGCACAAAGCTTAAGGAAGTGTGGTAAAATATGTCAGTAATCATGAAAAGCCTGGGGCAGCTACTACGTTCAAGGAAAAATATTAAGCCTTCAGAATTTTGAGCTTTGTTTGAATCATACTCCTATATACCCAACTTTGACCTTGTTGGCTATGCCTTACATGGTAATATTTAAAGAAGTTAATACTTCAATTCTTAATAGGATTGTTCTAAACATGGCGGTGATGTGAAAGATGCTAAGTTGCCATATCTTTTAATAAAATATCATCTCATCAGCCCAGCCTAGACTCGGTGTTCACTTTAATTCTAAATTTAAGGTGTTTGTGGATTTCTTAGAGACATAGATAATTACACCTAAAGAAAGCTCCCATTTCAAGGATGTCTAGCAAAAAGGAGAAAGCTTTTATCCAGTAGGAAATAGCAGGGTTGATGAGTACGAGCTGCCTAGAGCACTGTGCTGAGAAAGATTAGGAAGCAGAATTGAGCTCAGCATAAATGTGTGCTAAAACTGACTGGTCAGGTCTGGCGTGGCACAGGAAGGAAGAGAGGCATGAGAGCCATTTCTGCTCTGACTCATAGATTCTAGACTTGTCCCTTACAAAAGGCACTCACGGTGTAGGTATTTCCCATCAATTTATACATTTTTCCATTCTCTACTCACGCTTGCATCCCCGAGTTTCCATTCTCTCACCTATCCTACTGACTATTTTTCACACTCTCACAAAGTCTCCCTTTTCCCCACTCAGGACATAAACTTGTGACTCAGTTTCCCCAGGGGGATAACATTATAGATATACACTTCCATACCAGGCTACATTTTGTTATTTTTGACCTTTTCTTTGGGGAGTTGGGGAAGGTAAGGCTCAGTACATGAACACCTTTTCTGGGTCTGCTTAGAATTCTCTTTTATAAGTCTCGGTATAAGTAGTTAAAACGACTTTGACTTCCTTTCTTCGGGGATGCCTGGAAGCCATGTATTGAATTTCTTTTCCTGTTTTGATTCGTCATCTTTTCTCACTTCCCTTTAAGCCCTTGCCAATCTTGTTTTGACTTTTTTTCCTTCTCTTTTCCTTGTAAGGCACTTGCTATGATGTTCATTCCTTTCTTAAAATTATTTGCAATTTTGTCTTGGAATTGTAAAACGTAAGCCTTAAGTACTCTCTTTTTAAAGATTTACTGTATGTGTGTGTGTGTGTGTGTGTGTGTGTGTGTGTGAGTATACATGTATGGTGCCCAGGAAGGTCACCATGTATGTGTCTCTTATGTAGACTTTCTCCATCTATTGTCTTTCCTGTCCCAGTCAAGTTTTTGTTGTTGTTGTTTGTTTTTCTTATTTTTTATATTTACACCTACCTTTCTCTTTTCTATGCGAAGTTCTGCTCTGCCAGCAGCTATGGTATGTTAGTTTGAATTGTTCCCTTCCTGGTCTCCTTCAGGTCAAGGACCTGGAGTACAGGTGGCTGTGGCTCAAACAATGTAGATGCTGGGAGCTGAACTCTATACACTGCAAGTGCGGAAAGTACACTGAAATCGCTGAGTCATTTCTTCTATTTTAATTTTTAGAGGGTCTCTTATACTATAGTTCTGACGGGCCTGAGACTCACTATCTAGCTTCTCAAGTTCATGGTTATTGTCCTGCCTGGACCTCACAAGTCCTGGATCACAGGTATATATTATGATGTCTAGGTCCTTGTTTCTTCTTACTCTAATTTGCATTCTTTCACATCTTATATTTAGTCTATAAAGTCCTTTATTTAATTTGAGATCCTATGTTACATTTGTTAAAAGATACAATTTCCATCTGTTTTATAGGCATATCTTTCTGGTATAGTTTCAATGTATATAGGGACAAACTACTCCTTGTAGCTCTCTCTGTGATGTTTAACTTTCCTCATTTTTGTAAGCAAATTCTGGCTGAGAGTTTAGGAAGAGTTGACACAGATACAGATGGCTTGTATGGCATCACAGAGCTCCTTCAGCTACTGTTTGTAGGCATTAAGAGTCTTGTGGCTTGGTTCGTGGGATAACCTTCCGAATTTTCTTACGCCTTGCTCCTTATGGAGACTTTCACATATCTGTTTCTCTTGTCCCTGAAAGTTATTTTTTAATATATTTCTACTCATATCTTCTCTACACGAATCACCAATGCTCTTGAAGCAGCTTTGGCAGGTTAGTTTGAAGTGTTCTCTGTAAGATCCCTTCAGGTCTTCTCTTGCTATTTCTTTCATTGCCCTATCAGGACTGAATGCAAGTGGTTTCACTAGTCTGAGTCCCAGCCCTTTCACCTGGTGAGCTTCCTTAATAATGTTCTATGTTTCATAATATTGTTGAGTTACTTCAACAACAGACTATTGAGAGAAATTATTTGAGTGTTGGCATATGATAAATACCCCTAAAAGATGACATTGCAAATAACCAAAATCACTTCCAGGAAGGAATTTTATACATTTTTTGCCAAACAAGTATTGTAGTGACTTTGAGTTCACATAGTCTTTCTAGTATCTTACAAGGAGAAATGTCAAAGCACTTTAGAGAGAAGCCAAACAAACTCACACACATGCAAATATGTTCTTTATGCTAATTAGTGCCCAAAGGAACAGGGCTTCATTCACACCAATTCTGACCAGTCACAGTGAGTATGTCACATTGTCAAAACTCTCCCACATCATCCTGGCTGAATGTTAATAAATTGATTTGGGAAATGTACAGATTGTTCACCATCGTCTCTTGTGTTTATTTTTATTTGTAGCCCATATAAGTTCAGATGATTATGAATAAAGTAGAAGCAAGGCGATTGTTCAGGGATAGTTTTATTTTGTTTTTATGCAGCTGCCCCACTTATTTTAATAGTGAGGGAATGGTGTGTAATTATGCATTGTTAGAAGATTCGGGTTTGTTTATTCTTACCTTGAAACATAATTCTAAGTATTTTTTTTCCTGGAACATAGCAACTGCATCACCATAGCACCTGGGCTGGATTATTTTTTATGATTTTCAGATGTTTCCTCTTTTCCCTTTAGAAAGCACAAACAGTGGATGTGAAAAGGGCGGGAGGCCACACAGTGCTAAAGTTTCAAGGGTGGCCTCAAGGCTCAGCCTCTGATGTGAAGTTCTCGACAGTGGCTGATTAGTACCTAGAGGTCCCCATTGCTGAGAAGCCTGAGCTCATGAACTTTACCAGGACTCTGAATTCTTAGAGCCAAATTGACAGTTCGGTGAAGGATGAGAACAAATCTTTGGTCAGTGTTTTGAACTACAGTTTGTGTATGTCATTTTCAAGAGGTTTAATACATATAGTCTGTAAGCAGACATGCATCAATCTGCCTCGTTCTCTTTGATATGACAAGACAAAATCCAAAAGGGAGTTGAATTATTATCGTTGCAGCTGCAACTCTGTTTCTGTGATCATTATCCAGACAAAAAGCAACTGAGGGGAGAAAGGGTTTGTTTGACTTATAATTAATTGACTTCTGGTCAATTATTATGGCAAACTCAAGGCAAGAGGAACCCTAAACAACTAGTTCTATCTGGTCAGTAGCAGAGAGATAATGAATATGTGCTTGTTTCTTAGTTCTCACCATACCCTGCTCCACATTTATATAGTCCAGAATTCCTTGCCTAGGGAATAGTACTCCCTATGGTGGCCTGGGTCTTCCCACATCAGTGAGCACAATCAAGAAAATTCCCCACAGATACCTCCACACGTCAATCTGATCTAGGCAATCTCTCATTGAGACAGTTTTCCAGCAGATTCTAAGTTGTGTCAACTTCTCAATTTAAGCTAACCATCACAATTGTGTACATCATAACGAAAGTGTGATGGTGGTTTAGGAAGATTGACAGTGCTATTCCTAATGTCTATCTGCTTTTGTTTTTAACTGCAGCTTCGGAAAGCTGTGATGGATCACATATCAGATTCTTTCTTGGAAACCAATGTCCCTTTGCTGGTTCTCATTGAGGCTGCGAAGAGTGGGAATGAGAAGGAGGTGAAGGAATATGCCCAAGTTTTCCGTGAACATGCCAACAAGCTGGTGGAGGTAAGCCACAGACCTGGAGACTCAGGTGACACAATACAAGATGTCAAGATACAATATTTCTTTACATATGGCTCTTGAAATTTTAATAGACTGTTGCCTTGTGGTTTTCTTTAAAAAAAAAAAAAAAAAAACCAAGTACTAGAAGCTGTTTTTCACTTTCACTTTCTGAGTATTCTCCTCTCCAAGGAAACAAGTGATTAGCCACCTTCCCTTGCTGTGTGTCATGATTCTTCATGAAGCAAAATGTCTCTGCTCATTTTTCTGAGCAATAGACAGAGGCTAGAACTGTAGTAGTGACGATTCTCCAGTACTGAATGGTAGGATTGATTGGAAGGAGTGGAATTAAAATTTCCAGATGGACAATTTAGAACATGTTTCCTTTCCAGCCTCCGCACTCCCCATCCCACTGCATGCACTGACACCTAGATTGTGCGAGTTTTACTGGAAAGGCATGAACAAAGGTCTGTTGTCTCCAGATAGGGCTCGAAGGACAGACTGAGGAAATTATCTCATCTGAGCCTGGCTTGCAGAGCCAGTGAGACTTTGGGGCATATTTACAAAAACGTGGATAAGGAGTTTCCTGCAGGAGCTTAAATAACACCTAGTAGCCTAATCATTCCAGCATGGTCAAGGACCTCAGAAAACTGCAGGCCTGGAATGGCTCTCTCAGTTAAACTTTGACCTCTTATATTCTTCAGCATATCCAGAGACCACACGAACTAGGACAGGATTATACAAAGCTCAAAGAGACAGGAGAGAGGGAGTTTCTGAACATTCAGATAGGGTTCTAAGGACCCTCCTACCCTCACCTTCTATGAAGGAATGTCCAAAGGTCTAATCTTACAAGGATTTTGTGAGGGTAATCACAGCTGCTCTGATTTCAAGATAGAAATGAGTATGTCATGCTAGCCAGGGGTATGTGTGGAGGAGGAGTCCACAACACTGGCCAAAGAGTGAATTTATAGAGAAAAATGCATTTTTTCCTGAATAGCAGTTAAGACTACTGTGTACTGGAAGATCTTAAGGCCAGTACTAATGGAAGTTCAGGATCAGAAATCTATTTTATGAGGTAGAGAAATCTGTGGGAATTTCATCATAAGTCCAAAATTATAACCAGTGATATTAAAYAATATCCAGAGGGGAAATAAGAGCTAGGCTGACTGGATTTAGTCTGTAAGTGGCTGTATTTTGGCCAAAACAAAATTAGTGATGTGGTTTAAACAAACAAACAAACAAACCAACAAAACAGACAACAACCTGGGATAATAATCAGGAAATGTGTGACTAGTCTCAGAGGGATGATGGTCCTAGGACGTCTGAAGTGGTTACAAGCACCAGCTCAGAACTTACAGACCATGAGCATTCAGCACCTCTGCTGCTACCACAGAAGAGCATCCACCCTTTGATTCATGATAGGAATAAAACATTGAATGGATATTTAAATTCAAGCTGAAATGAAAAGAGACCGACCGTTTTATTTGGGTGTCAAAGAGATGATGGAGACAGTTTGGGAATTGAGTGGGGTGGGGGAAATAGAAGAAGGAAAAGAAAACAAGATCACTGAAAGAATGCTGTACGGATTTAAATATTCATAGGAAACAAAATAGTATGAGCATATAGAAATACCTTCCTATGTGAGGTACTGTAGTTTCTATAAATAGTTGTAGAATGTATAGAACGTACAAGTTGCCAGTGTGCTGTCGACGATGAAAAGCCTCAGTATTTTGTGCATTCAGTATGGTCGATGTCATTAATTCTGTGCATGGCCCCATTTGTAACACACTTCTGAAATTCAGATGTAACATTCAGTAAACATGAGGCTAGCATGCATGAGCTGTCTTTTCTAATTATTCTTCCTTCTCTCATGACAGAGCACATTCAAAATTTTCCCTTCCTCGTTTTGTGTTCACCACAGTTGAATCTAGCTGCTCTGTTTGATCCCCTACTTGTGGCAGGCGAAGAGACCCTGGGTCACCTGACTGCTGGCCTTGCTTTAGTTGTTCTCCTCACTGACAATGGATGGTCTCTGTAGCCAGCAGCATCTTAGAATATTTTAGTGTCCCAGTGGGAGCAGGGACTAGTGTGAGGACTGAAACAAAGCAATTCATATGGTTTGTGGACATTGTTTCTACTTTGAAAAATGATCTTTTATGAATCTAGAAACTTTTTAATTTCCTTGTTTATAATATTATAGTTTTACATGACATTGATTTTATGTTCATTGACCTTTTCATGTTCATTTGCTAATTCTATAAGTTTCTACTCTTTCAGAACCCAGTGTACAAAATCACATACCTATAAATTATGACAGTGACATTCCTTCTCTTAATTCTTGTTTGTTTTTTTCTGCCTTGCATTATTATTGTGTTGGCCCAGGCTATAGTACAATGTGGTGCTAACATAAATGTGTGACATGTCTAGAACTCACATAAAGAATATTCTCTAGTTGACCATGAATAATGTTATTTGCAGATAGATCAAGTAAGTTGAATTACTCGGTTCTTAAGAGAAATATATGTATATGAATATCTATCTATCTATCGAATCTCATATCTATCTATCTATTAATGTTATAMATGTAATCTGATGGATGTCCAACTTTGTAGGCAGGCCTAAAGACCTGAGTTTGATCCCTGGCATATACTTGGAGAAGCCGGGTAGAGTCCCTTGTGCCTGTAATCCCGAGGCTGGAGGATCAGGCAGCTAATCTCACCATATCAAGTTTGTCTGTCTCAAAAAATAAAATAGGAAGTGACTGAGGAAAAGCCATACCAGATGTTGCCTCCTGGCTTGTTTCTACATGTACATATATGTATATATGTGCCTATACACACAGGTACATGCACATGGACACATGCAAATATACATACAATTCAAAACTGTCCATAAATAAAAATTATATAAATTTTTTCTATACTTTTGAAATTTATCACATTTTATATTATATTTTATATATTATTTGTGTTTGATATAAATATAACAATTATATATGTTATATATATACATATATTATAATTATAAAGATATACAGACCCAGACACGTGCACACACACTTACACACACACACAGACCCAGACACGCACACAGTCATTTCTAATATTTTCTTTAAAAACATTTTGAGAAATTCCCTAGTAAAGAAATGTAAACCTGGGGTTTTATTTAAGAAGTTTTTTTATTTTAAAAGACTAACGGTTTTGTTTTCTGTTTGGCTCAGTTTTGTTATGTTGCTTTTAGGAACTGATTATGTGCATTTAGCTTACAGACATAAACTTGATGATACTGCCCTTTATTACAAGTGTGTGACATACTATTTCTTCTTTTTTAAGTCCTCACCTTGATAATGAAATCTATCTACTATTTTCTCCACATTCCACCCCCCAGACATATTCCCCTCAGATTGTCTTGCCCCCTTCTGAGAATGAACAGATATTAGGAAGATGAGCTGTGTGACATGAGGAAAGACAGTCTTTTCTCAGTGAGCATCTCCTTTCAGCATATCACTTTGACTTCTGTTCTGTGTCTAGCATACTGCCTAGAAAATGTTCTCACTGTTGTTATCGAAACAGAGGTTGACTATGTCGGCCAGTCTAGCTTCAAACTTCGGATTCACCAGCACCTGTATCCAGAATACTGCAATGGATGGCAGATGGATCTCATCATGCTAGGCAAATTAATTCTTTTTGCATGTTCTTTCTATAATTTTTCCCAGTTGGGACACGGGGCCCATAGGGACCACTCCAGTATGTCTATATGTGGAAATCCAGGAGTGATGGCAGAATAGCAACTAGAGAGGGACATCAAGTTTTTAAAATAATAAAGGAACCTGCTGTCCAGCAAAGACAGGAGCGCCTTCCCTCGCTTACTTCCATGACAATAATTTCAGTCCTTCAGGATTTCCCGACTTTGAATTTTAGGTCTATTGAATTTCCAACCTGTTGTAAAAATATTGGTTGGTACTTTAGTTTAGCATATGGTTTTCACAGAAATGAGTGCATTTAAAGATGATTTTAAAATATATTTATTTCTATTTTATTGCATTCATTTATTAATTTGTGTGTGTGTGTGTGTGTGTGTGTGTGTGTGTGTATACAATGTGCATAGCAGGGTATGCACATGCTGCGTGAAAAGCTTGTGGAGTTATTTTTCGTCAACCCTGTAGGTTCTAGAGGTCCAGAAATTGATCTTATCGAATCGGGTTTGTCACAACATATCACACACTAAGTAAATCCTTTACAATCATTTAGAGCACCTAATATCAGTAAATTATGAATAGGAAGAAATTTTGGCTATTTTTGTAATTGAGTTAAGAAGGGTCATTTGGAAAACTTTTAATTTTTTTAAATTAATAGTATTTGTAAAGAAACTAGGGAAGACCCTGGAGGGGACATCTGGGGGGCGGGGAATCCAGAAAAAGGGAAATGAAATGTAAATAAAGAATATATCCAATAATAAAAAAAAAATGTAGACGAACATCCACTTGGATCTTATGACTGGAGAAATTCAGCAGGCCAGATGAGCTGTTTTCTGATTTTTAGTGAAGCTACTGCAGGACATCTCAATGCAACTAAAGAAATGAATATTGGTTTGTTCCCCTGATCCCTAATATCCAGCCCCTCTGGGTTAACCCAGGACCCCAGGGCCGGCCGACTAGGGATGCGCACAGCTGATCAGAGGACACCTGTTGGACCTCATTTCCAAGCACATTGAACGGAGTGTTGCAGAAATGGAATGCAAATTATGGCAACTCTCTAACAAAGTAATGTGCTACGGGGTGRTAGAGGATAGAGATTGGGGGCAAAATCTGCATGGCAGCAATGAGAATATAAACTCATTTTGAAAATGAGATGCAAAAAGCCAGTCCAGCTGTCTTGAGCCTCCTCCGCACTCACTTCTCTCATTGCGTGGCTGCTCTGCCGACTTGCCTAACACTCCATCTCCCCATCTTCACTGGTAAAGAAAGCCTCGTGCTCTATGCTGCAGGCCGTTGCGAGGCTCTGGTTGGGCCTTTCTCCTTTGCCTGAATGGACCCTCCAGTCCAGTCCGTTTTGTATGCAGCAGATAGAGTGAGCTGGTTTCAGAGAATCTCAATCAGATCGATCGCTTTGCTTGTCTGGGATCCTGGAAAATCTGCCTGCTTTTCTTTGCAAAGGGCAGATAGCTCAGTGGGTAAAGAAGTGCAGTTCAAGTCCTTAGGACACATATAAAGGCTGGGTAATGTGTTTAACCCTAGTGATGATGAAGGGATGGAGGGACCGACAGTTCCCAGGGGCACTCTGGCCCGGTCGGTCCAGTGGAAAACAGCAAGCATCAGGTTCTGTGGGAGAGCTCACCTTGAAGAAAAATAGAGTACAGCAGTGGATGATGTCTTGTACAGACCTCTGGCTCCTACACGTGCACTAACTGAGAAGTGCACACACACACACACACACACACACACACACACA
>BDUI01003383.1:40523-60078 GCA_002335545.1 Apodemus speciosus
CCTTTCCTTTCCTTTCCTTTCCTTTCCTTTCCTTTCCTTTCCTTTCCTTTCCTTTCCTTTCCTTTCCTTTCCTTTCCTTTCCTTTCCTTTCCTTTCTTTGGTAAACCGGGTCTCTCTACATAGCCCTGGCTCTGCCTTTGAGATTATGGGTGTGACCCACCATACATACCCTTTGTTTGTTTCTTATACAATGTGCCAATTTTCCCTTATCAAAAAGAAAACAGTTCACCCATTTTTCCAGTTACATACAGAAAGTTCATAGTGAAGACTTCTGCACCAGCACCTTGGCTGCTTCAGAGTTCTGAAGAGGACAAAAAAAAGCATTAATGACATTGTGTGAGTGCTTTCTTGACCCAGAATATTCCAAATGTAAGTCTATAAAGAAAGGGTTAAAGCTAATAGTTCTTTGGCCTCTCTTGCAAAGTGCCTCCATAAAATGGAAATTCTATTACCAGTTTCCCTAGAAGGTGCAGAGAGTTAAGTGTGGATCCATCCACACAGAGCTTCCTGTAATTTGCAACCCATCTCTTTCCCAGTGACTTTCAAAAGAGGGAGTACTTTGTTTTGATCAAGGGAATTGACAATTTTTCAGACACTGAGAGTGCCTGCAGCTCCTGTGGCATACTTTTAGTTGTGTGTCTGATTGCTTTGCATGCTGGGACAACGTGGAGACTGATCAGAATTTCAAAGGCAACCATCACTTCTACTTTAAACGAGAATATTACATGGATGGAGATTACAAAGATCAAAGTACCTACTAAGGAAAATACAAAGGGAATTTCAGCCTCTTCCCTATTGACACTCTATCTTGAACATTTTTTTTTGTAATGGGCTGTATGCTGTATTGCATTCAGTACATACATGACACCCTTTTATAATAAAGAAAACCCATCAATTCATTGCCAACCCTCCTCATCTGAGAACCACCTGTTGATAATAAATATAATCAATAAATATATTTACTATAAATTTAAGTTATGGATACTTAGAGGCCCATATCTATATTGTAATTTTATACTTCTATATTTATATAAATACAATATTATGATAATGAATGTTGTGCATTTTTATCATAGAAACAGAAATGAAACTAGATACTATGCTTAATTAATATACTTAATCTTAATACATATTGTTTAAGATGAACAAATAACCAAATAAAGTAAGAAAAAAACTTGTTTCTTATCAAAATTTCTTATTGACTTATTTATTCATATATTATATGTATATAGGGTGTGTGTGTGTTTGTGTGTGTGTATGTGTATGTGTGTGTGTGTAAGTCAGAGGACAGTTCTCAGGAGTTGGTTTTCTCATTCACCTATAGGTTCATGGGATCAAACTCAGATTATCAAGCTTGTATAGCAAGTGCTTTTACCCACTGAGTCTTGTCAGCCCAACTTTTGTTTCTTAATTAGATATACCCTGAAAATAGTATTAATCAAGGCCCCATCAATTTTTATTCCATGGTCATTGGTGATAAAATCCTGTCAAAAGCCATCTCCTGTAACCTTTAATACTTCCACTGAGGTAAAAATTAAAATAAATGACTTCATATTCTGAAACTATGTCCAGGAAAGGACACTGCCCCTTGTTAGTTCTGTCTTATTCACTTCTTTCTGAAGACATCTGGTTCCAGTGCAAGAGGAGGGAAACTGGTGGGTAGATAACAGCATGCTAGTAAATCCTCCTATGAAGAGGAAATTTGGAAAGAGGTCCATTTCATTCACATTCCCCACAAAAGTCCATGAGTCATTATTAAATGGAATCATCAGACAGACAAAACTCCCGATCCATAATTGGTTAATACTTAAGAGTTCATTTTGACTTGGAATTCTTTGGTGGGCCTTATGTTTAGCTTGTCTTCATAGCCTTAATTTTCTTTCTTAAAAAGAAATGTGTCTTTGGTTAACAGCCTTTGTCTGAGCCTCAACACTTACTATTTGCTAAGAGATGTTTCCTTCATCTGGAAATGGACTGCCTGGATACTTCCAGAACAATCGTAATAATATTAAAATTTATCATTAATGACAATGCACTATGAGCATGAGATGGTCAGCAGTGCATGCTACAGAACAACTAAAGCAGCCTACCCTGGGATGAGTACAGCTCTCTAAGGGAAGAGACCATGTGTACTGGGGCCCTGGTTCTTAGTCGATTTGCTCACACTTGAGAAGGTGGGCCAGTGTTTGCAGGTCAGTGTGTTAGAGCAGGATAAGAGAACTGTACTTTATCTAGGACATGAAGATGAAGGATACAGAAAGCACAAGTCCTTGCTCACTGTTCATAATATGGCCCCAGGACATCAGTATCAGTCTTACCTTGAAGCTGATTATAAGTCCAGAATCTCAGGCCCTCTTCCTCACTTCAGTCTATAATCCATAAGATTTTCACTGGAATTYCAWAGAATCATATACACAAAGCACTGACAGAACAGATTTTTTTATCATGTATTCTATGGTTTTCTGTACAAAGAAATGTACATCATGGGAAGTTTCTCTAATTCTACCACACTGGAGAGACCTGCCTCTTATCCATACTCTCAGTGCATATGAACACAGAGAAATATTACTCTGGATCAGAGCATGGGGACAATGTCTTTAATTTGGTGTGCTGTAATTGAAATTATGCTGTAAATCAAAAAGAGCTAATGATATATAAGTAATATTTGAGGTAAATATACAATCTTGTTTTTATTATGCAAAAGTATCGATAAGCATTCACACATCACAATTGCCAGCATGCTGAATAACAGTAGTTCTCAAGTTACCCTGTGAACAGTAATTTAAATTTTTGTAATTACTATTTAGTTTTACCAAGAATGGTTATTAGTTGCAATTGTCTTAACAAGAGATTCTTAATGAGGAATTATCTAGATAAGGTTGGTATTTGAGCTTGTCTGTGCTGAACTATCTTGATTGTTAATGGATATAGAAAGAGTCAGCCCATTGTGGGTGGAATTATTCCTTAGGGTTGTGAGTTTTTACTCACTCAAAGCAACAAGAGAGTGAGATGTATTCAATTCTCTCTGCTCTGGCTGTGGATATRAGTGACCAATTGCTTCGAGYGCCTTCAAAAGTGACTTCCCCAAAGTGACTATAACATGGAATTGTGAAGTAAAATAAACCCTTTCTCTTCGAAGCTGCACGTTGTGCATTTTATCATAGCAACAGAAATAAAACTAGATACCATGCCTAATTAATTTTTTAAATGTCATGTTTTTGGTTTGGCATTTATTCCAAATCTGTCTGA
The DNA here is from genome assembly GCA_002335545.1 of Apodemus speciosus. Taxonomy (NCBI): domain Eukaryota; kingdom Metazoa; phylum Chordata; class Mammalia; order Rodentia; family Muridae; genus Apodemus; species Apodemus speciosus. The sequence goes on from BDUI01003383.1 coordinate 43,773, forward strand.
TATTATGTGGATAATTTAACATTAAAACTACTGTGTTCACTAGCTAGAATACACTGGAATCATATTTGAACATGCTGTGTGATTTGAACAACTACAATATGTTTTCTTATTTATTTAAACCTGTGGTTCTCAGCCTTGGGTTGTGACTCTGACAGGGAACAAATATCAGATATCCTGCATATCAGATAGTTATAATTCATAACAACAGCAAAATTTTAATTATGAATTAACAATGAAATAACTGTGGTTAGGGTCACTACAATGTGAGGAACTATATTAAAGTGTCAGTTTTATGAAGCTTGAGAACCTCTGAGCTAGACACTAGAAGTCCAGTCTCAAGGTGTAGCAAGATTGGTTTATCCAGTGATCTCTCATGAATTGCAGACAGTACCCATGTGTGCTCACATGGTGTTTCCTCTTAGCCTGCAGATCCCCAAAGTTTCCTTTAGTGCAGAAAGTTTTTCTTGTGTGGTTATCAGTATGTTTACATTAGGATCTGCCACAGTGACATCAACTTTTTGTCTTCTGCTTATGGCTTGCTGCATTTAACTAGAGGCGACATGAAGAGTTATTTCCTTGAACAAAGGCAAGTTACCAGTGACTACAGCAGCTCGAGAGCAGACTCCCTCCCCCAGCAACCATGAACTGCCTATAGCTTCTCGGGGAGAAGTGAGGGTTCATGACCCTCTCCTTCATTGATGTCCTCCATACTTTTCTTATCCTTCCATTTCCACATGCATTATTTGCAATCAGAATGACTATTTGGGACCCAGAGAGATGGCGTGGAGTTAACAATACACACTGCTCTTGTAGAGGAAGTAAGCTATGTTTCTAGAAATCCTGTGTGGTTGATCCCAACCACTTCTAATGCTTCTGCAGATATATGCACTCATAGGCATATATTCTATACCCAACATATATATATGCATATATATTAAAATAAATATAAAATAAGAACAAATTGTTGAAAGTCCTGTTTTAGCATATGAAAACCCATATTTTCTAAGGGCAGCCAGATGAGATATATTACCAGCCCCTCATTGACGACTGACCACTGACTCTTCCTTCCCTGGGAAGTGCTATTTCCCAGCCTGTGCCATGTTTTCCAGTTCTGTCCCTGTGTCATTACTGCTGAAGAGAATATGTATTTTTAAATCATTTTTCCTTTTTGATGATAAAATATTCACTGGGAATTTTATGAGTAAATACGATAGAGTAGGGATGGGCGGGGAGAACCATAATGATACTGAATCTATCATGTAATTATGAGCTAGACACTCCCAAGTCAAAAATAATTCCTTAACTACTTAGGGACCTTTGCCAGCTGCAGTTCTGCCAGGGTATCCTATTAAAGGCTGTGATTTACTCTGTCCACAAAGACAGGAAAAGTTCATTATCAATTTATTTCTCATGTCTGTTTCTGCATTTTAAAGTTAAGATACCTGCAGAAAAGTTGTCTTATGAATAAATGAAGTCTTGTTTAAAGCCCCATGTGCTTGTCAGTAACAGACAGTGTTTCCATGGCATCTTTATCCTTTCTGTTTGCATATTATTCACAAGCGCTGCCATTCACACACACTCAGGTCTTGGAACAGCTCGGTGAGGAGKTTAAAGGAATGGTTTCCCCAAGAAATACCTGACTGCYAGARGTTAACAAACATGACTCTGGAATTCATACTTCAAACTTCAACCAGGATCACTTGAGCATCTATCAGGCACCACCATTTTGTGCCATGTAGCACCATTTTGAACATGAACTGTCACTGTACATGACTGAACAAGAGCAGAACTCTTTGGACTTGGGGTGGTTAATTCTAATTCTCCTTGAAGAAGGAGGTATGATGAAAATGCTTCGTTACAATTTTAGAAGTGATTAAACAACAGACTAAATATATAACTTTATAGTAGGTGAGAATTGTTAAAAGGAAAGTGAAATGACACCAAGTCACAGCTTTCATAAAGGTGGTCAGTGAGACTGAAGTAACAGAGGCAAAGTCTTGGAAGAAGTGATGTTGTTTTTTCTCAATGTATCTATCGATTGTATTTCTGCTTCCTGATTACTGGTTCCAGGATTATTTTATAGAAGTCTGTAAATAATGTATAGACTCCTCAGTCATCATTAGAAAGAATGAAGAACACTGGTCTGGTCTTCTGAAAAAAAGTCTATATGAACTTGGAGAAGATTGACCTTTATATTCCTCCTATAATTGTGTCTTGGGAAGCAAGAAAGTATAATGCACATTTTCACTTTTTAAAAGATATCCTTAAAATTAAACTAGTTGAAGTTGTTTCTCTGCCTGCTGGACCTGTGGCCACAACAAACTAATTGATGTGTTTCCTCAATGCTCACAGTTGGGTCCAAGATAGATAGCTTCCTGTACAATCCAATGTTAGTAGTTCTGTTTGACTGAAGGATGCTTCTTAAAGGCTTTTCTGTGGAGCATTGTGGACCAAGAATCCTACTATTGAAGAATGCTGGAAAACAAAGGATGGCTCTTCACAGGGGAGTCAGGTGTTCAGTTGGACAGTGAAAAGGCGGGATTGGGGAAATTCTGACCTATGTGCTAAACAAGCCCTCTAGAGGTCCATTCCAGGGATAGCAACTCTGTACTGTGATTGCTCACTGTTCAACATTCGTGGAGTAGAGCAGGCTGGGTAATATTGTGATAACAGATATCTCTAATTACAGTGGCTTAACATAGCATAGAATTTCAGTTCACTTAATCATCCATTGGGAGATCTAGAGGCTGTGAGGCTCTTACTCTTACCACCTACCTATGGACATCATGGGTTGATCACTATTTAGAAATTTCTCAGTAGTTGTAGGTGACAGGAAAGCATATTTGGTCAAACGTGCATTAGCTTGTTATGCTTCCATGTTCTCATAACACAGGTTTTCCCTAATGTGCCAATAACTGAGTAACCGAAACACTTCCCTTTGGACTTCTGAAACTATATTCCAATACTGATGGTATTACTACCTGGTGGCTCTATAGAGAGCCAGAAGGTTTGAACACTGGGTGGGAACTGGTATACTTGTATAATTTTGAAGTTTGTGTCTCTGATGAGACAGAAAAAAAATTGGAGACCTTGCTTTATCCTATTTGGCAGTGTTCGTTTTCCTGCCTAGACTGGATATCTGATTTCTGTTGTAGAATTCCTCATTCTTCAGAAGGAAGAGCAGGACCAATTTGTGCACAGATTTGAAGTTCAGAGATAACATTTAAGGTCAACACAGCTGAAATGTACTTAGATTTGTTGACAGCACACTCAATATGCATTAATGATGATGCATTTTTCTCAGTTCCTGTTGGGTTGGAAAAATAGTATCTTGTCTTACAAAGATGATCTAAACAAATTGCTATTCTTTCAGTGTAGACAATACTTTCTTTTTTGATCTCTATAATTTCTTTTATTCAACTCAAGATTCTAAGATTTATGAGTTCTAAGAAGGAACTAGTGTGTAGAGATGGCTCATAAATAATGAGTATTAGTCAAGCAATAGATTTTAGAAAGAAGTGGAAATAGAACTCAGCAGGCCAGATGGGTGTTCAGGGTTACACAAGAAGTAAGTTGAGTCCAAGAATCAGGTGAAATGGGAGAGTCAAGCAGACTCCCCATATCTGATTCATAGGGAGTAAAAGGTAAGACTTTCAGTCAGTAGCACTGATGGGGAAGGAATGCCCATGTAAGCTGTTTCACTGGGTCAGAGGCTGGAGGCAGGAAGTTGCAGGTTGCAAATGGTGTACTAGCCACAAATCAACTGTCTGAAGTAATTAGATGCAATTGCCTACTGCATTTGAGCCACAGTGACTTCTGGGGAAGACTAAGTACCTATTTAAGAACTAGACATTAGCAAATCTCACACAATGCATGCTTTCTTATTTAAAAAAAAGAATCTTCAAAAACCATAAGAGTTGATATTTAATTTTTTCACTCAAAACTTTCTTCTTTTATCACTAAGGCCAATTTCTGTAGGATAGTGGAGCAAGAAGGGAGAGCCTGAACTGATGTTTAGTTATAAGTCGGTTTTTTTACAACCTAGAATCAGCTGAGAAAGGAGTCTCAATTAAGGGATTGCCTGGACCAGATTATCCTGTGCCTATGTCTAAGGGGAATTTTCCTGATTGTTGTGTGAGGTGGGAAGGTCCACCTATGTGTCCAGCACTGGTTCATGGCTTAAATCATGAACTGCAGTAGAGAGGACAATAGCCTGGTACTACCTAGTAGGCAAGCAGGTGGCATCGGTAGCTTTCATTTCTCTCTTTTCTTTATTGTGGAGATGATGTGGCCACTATATCAAGATCCTACCTGACATATTGGAAACAATACCTGGGCATCTGGAATTATTAGCCAAGTAAACACTTTCCCTTCCCTTCCCTCCCTAATGTTTTTTTGTTTGTTTGGTTGGTTGGGTTTTTTTGTTTTTTGTTTTTTTTTTTTTTTTGTCAAAGTGTCACAGCAACAGAAATAAAACTAGGAGACATGAAAAAAATCAATAATTCCATGTACTTCCAGCCTCCTGACTATCTAACCTGAGTCTCTCCTATTGACATTCTGAGGTTAGAAGAGTATTTTTGAAGGTTAGCATGGTTTGTATATTTGGGGGGGGGGAGGGCAGGCTTCACACATCTGTGACTAGAAAACTCTATTGAAGGATGGAGTTGGAAATAAAAGCCAATCTCCTTAGGAACAGGAGATGTGGGTCAACATTACCTTCTGTGCAACACTGCATGACTTCCTGGATTCCACTATAAAATCTATCTCTTATTAAAAATCTGGTTCACCGCATTGTGCTTCAAGATTCTGCTCTGCAATATGTGGCTAATGGCAGTAAATGCCTCTCATAGCTTTGTGAGGAATAAATGGAGATATACTTAAAATTATTAGAATCTTTTTTGGCACATAACAAGGCTTTTATAAACTTGATCATAATCATTTTTATTATTCGATATTTCTATGTTCTTATGATGGTTGTTATTCTAGAACATGTAGCTTAAGATTATCTTTTTGTTGGTTATATTCCTTGTTAGAGAAGAAGCCAGAGTCAGCTGAAAACTAAATACCTTTTCTGATTAAGGACTGAGAGAACCCTAGGCCTGAAGACATGCTTGAGGTTGGAGTGAATTATCATTCTCCTGTGGTTACTTGCCTGAATATCCATCCCAGAGGGCTGATTGCAGAAATATTAGTGACATGCAGTTTATATTTCTTGATTATAAGACCAAAACGATGAAACCCCCTTTTTTATTTCCCTAACATACATGTAAATAAACATGTCTTCGCAACATCCATCCTTGCACTTCTGTGATTATCAGTTCATCTCTCCAGACCTCACCTTTTCTAGTGATTTTCTACTCAGTCTCCTCTTTGGGAAGCAGATGAGTCAATGAGAGTCAATTTGCCCATCTCCCTTAGGTCCAAATTAGTCAGTGTACACTTCTTGGAGGTAGACTAAATGGCTGGGGAAGTCGTTTTGTTTTGGTTGGTTTTATTGCCAGCCATCTAGAGCACATATAGAGCAGGACTGTAATTTAAGTGCTAAATACTCCAGGCCAGCTGAAGTCCAGTTAGCAAGTGCTCTTATCTTTCACCCTCTTGAAATACTATAAATCTCAACTCCAATGGAATCCCAGCTTCATCTAGCTTTTGCTTTTGAACACTTGTCTTACTTCTGTTTCTGAGATATTTTTGCACCTTTGAAGTGTATTCAACTGGGAGATGACATTTTAGACCAGTGATCAACTGTTTTCCTTGTCTCTGTATTACAAAGAGATCCCAACATCTTCCCTTAGAGAAGAGAAGGATTTAGTTAATGTAGGTCTTTAGATACATTACCCTGCCAAACATAGCTATAAGTGGCTTGAGAAATATCATTACAATCTATTTTTTGAATTACTGTTCAGATATCTCTTAACAGAGAATAGAGTGACCATACCTGTGACTGGAATCAACAAATCTACATCTCTTTCCTCAGAATCTCTTAATATGTATCCAAGGATATAAACATGAACTTAAGGGCTGTCATTTACATTTTATCTTGGGATATTGTTTCTGGATCTACATGGATGACAAGATAATACATAGACCTACAGTACTAATATTCAAGTGAATCATAAACAGCCTTACTTTTGGAACAAAGTCCACTTAACTACTTATCTCTGTGTGGAGTCACTGAGAACACAATACGTGCTCTTTATTGTTGACTCAGACATATTGCCTACATTTTTAAGATTGCAAATTAATGAAGGTTGATAAGTCTTCTTCGCCTCAGTATGGTTGGTCTGCTTTGGAATGGAGAACAAGGTGTAATTTTCAACTCACAACATGATTAATTCAAACTGACAAAGGAAGGAAATTAAATTTTCAGGTTGCCATTCATTACTTTTCTCTTATCAAGCAATCAACAATATTTATTGAGCTTAGACTGTGAGCCCAGCCTCCAAACAGAAACAATAAGCATAATGTAGGATCTTTGCTTCTACTGTTTACTTGTGGTGACAAAATGTGATCCAATAGAAATAGCACTTGACTTTCGATCAAGAGACCCCAGGACTTGGCATAGTTGGTTCTGTAGTTAAGTGCTGTTGCCCTGGAATTCAGCTTTTGGAGCTGTGAAAATTGAGACCCTTATTAATGTACTATGGAACCTCAGGAAAATGCCATACCCATCATCAATTTTCTTATCTATAAATATAAAGTTAATGACAGTACCCAATTTAACTGATGGCTGAGACCCTAGACAGCATTTTATTAAGGACACATAAACAAGATTTTTGCTAGTTGATATTTTGTGCTAGTATTTAAAAGTCCTTGGGGGAGAAAAGACATCTAAAGTTACCTCTCATGTATTATATGTTTCATGCATCCCTGGTAATAGCACACAAGTGGCTTTTTACCCTCTGGTGTGTGTGTGTGTGTGTGTGTGTGTGTGTGTGTGTGTGTGTGTGTGTGTGTGTACAGGCATGCTTGGATGCCTGTGCATGAGTATACACATGCATGTAATGGCCTGGAGTCAATATCTCATTATTTGGTGTTTTCCATCTTACTATTGGAGAAAGAATCTCTTCCTGAATCTACAGGTCATAAATTTAGATAGACTTGCTGAACTGTATTCTCAAGAGGTCACTCTGCTTTTTCTCTGTCTCTTTGGTGCTAAAACTGTACTACAGGCAAGTGGACACCAAGAATTCAAATTCAGGCTAACATGCTTATGGGAATCAGTTTATTTGTTGATATATCTCCTTACTCCCTTATGGGTGTTTTTATATATTTGCATAAGAATTTTTAAAGATGGGTTTACAGAGACATGAAAAGTTAAAATATCTTTGAGTTTTGATAGATGGTGAGGAACAGAATTGGGTTTCAAGCTCTGAACTGTTTAATCTTCATGCTTTTAAAACTTTCTAGTAAGGTTCTCTAACCCTTAGTATTCCTTCTTAGACCTGTGGATGAATCACAGTGCTCTTCTTAGTTCAGCTCTTAATTCTTGGACTTTGAGTCATTAAAGGTAGTGAAATTGGATTTTAGATTGAGGGAGGTAAGAGTGGGCATGCACATTTTTTTACTTTAATTTTTTGAGTCTTTGAGAATCTCATATATATGTATCATGTATTTTGATTGTATTCTTATCTCCTCCAAGATCTATCCTCCATTCACAACCCCACCACTTTTTTGTCCTTTTTTACTTTTTAATAAAAGATTACATTTATTTAGTGTTTCTAATATACATATGGGTTTGGGGCCATCCAATTGAACATGGTTTACCTCCCAGGGATCATACTATTAAAGAAAACTTATCCCACCTACTCAGTACTCATTAGCTATCCATAGATGCTCAGCAAGAAGTTAGGATTCATGATCCTTTCCCCGCTTTGCACTGGATATTGATCAGCTTGATCTAGCATAGGTCTTTTGCAGGAGTATAGCAGTCCTGTCATATTCAGATGACAATATTTTCCCCTAATATTTGATTCTCTGGATTTTACAATCTTTCCCCTTCCTCTTCTGTAATGTTTCCTGATACTTGGTGGGGAGAAGTTATATATGTGATATATATGATATATGATATATGTGATATATGTCTCATCTTTGGTTGACAGCTTCCCTGGCACTAATTTTCTATACTTTGATGAGCTGTATGCTTATGCATTAACTATCTGGCCACTGTACTAAGGTATATCTCTGAAGAGCTCTGAGGACTGATATAATTTGAGTGTACTCCATATTCTTTCCTGTAGAAATTTCAAGAGTTTAATGTTTGACATTGAAATTGGTACTTTTGGAATTCATTATTCTCTATAGTGGGAGAGAAAGGTCACATTTCAATCTTCTACATAAAAATATCCATTTTTCAGCATCATTTGTTAAAGGTGCTGTCTTTTATACACTGTGTATTTTGACATCTATGTAAAAATCTGGTGACTGTAGGTTCACAGACTTATGTGATTTTCCTTCATTGGTCAATGAGTCTTATTTTGTCTGAGCACTAGTATGGGTTTGTAGTGTAATTTGAAATCAGAAATACTAATATATCTAGCAGTGTTTTTGTTGTTCACAATTGTCTTGTCTATCCATTATTTTCTGTTTCCACATGAACTTTAAGATTAATATTTTCCAATTTCTATTAAAAAACACATAGAAAACTTGATGGAGCTTGCGTTGAGTCTGTCAATTGCTTTTCACAAGATGGCCATTTTCACAATACCAAACTTATTCCATGTGCATGCAAAGTCTTTTTAGCTTCTGGTGTCATCTTTCATTTATTTCTTCATTGCTTTAAGTTTTTCATTGTGGATTTTGTTCAAGTCCTTAGTTTAGTTTTCCCCAAAGGTCTGAAATTTTGTTTGTTCTATTTTGTTTGTTTGTTTTTCTCTTTTCCTGTTTTGGAGGTTATTGTAAATAGAACTGTTTTTCTGTTTCATTTCTCAACTGGCCAATTTGCTGGAACTTTTAACCGATTCTAGGAGTTTCCTGGTGGAGTGTTTAGTATCTCATAGGTTATGTACTCTAGAAATAATATTGACCTCTTTTTTATTTTTATCCCATTTATTTCCTAATCTTGGCTAATTCCTCTAGTTTGAACTTGAAACACCATATTGAAGTTTTGAAAGTGGATATGCTTTTCTTGTTCCTGACCTCAGTGGTAGTACTTGAATTTTTCTCTATTTATTATGATGGTGGCTATCATTTTGTTACATACAGTTTTGTACTGTGTTGAGTCATGTTGAGCCATCTCTATTCTCGTCAGGGCTTTCATTATCATAGTCACCAAAGAAGTCTAGCAAAGTGGACTGCTATGAGAAAAAGGTAAGGTCATTGCTGTATTCCTTCTAGCTTCTTTTACCCAGGTGTCTCAACATTAGCACTGTGGACATTTCATTACAAAGAATCCTGTGTCATAGGGATGGTCCCATATTGTCATGATTACTCCCCAATGTGATTATATTTGAGATGGAGCCTTCAGTATAGATGATTTTCTAGATGAGTTTAATTGACTTGTAAAGACTTCCATGACTGTGGGTCGTGGTACACTATTCTATGGGCTGGCATCTGCGCTGAATAAAAAGCAGAAAGCTAGATAAGCATGAAGATTCATTACGTCTGCTTCTTGAATGCAGATACTATGTGATTAGATGCCTCATGATCCTGCCATGATGCTTTACTTGACTTAGTCTTGAGCCAAAATAAAACTTCTTCCCTTAATTTGATTCTGCTAGCAAGTTTGTCATAGCAACAAAAAAATAATCAATACAGAGTCTTTGGCTTCCAAAGATTTAGGAAGCCTTAATCAGATTGGAGTCTTCGTGATGGTAGTTAATTTTATAATAAGAGACTCTAGAGTACACCCATTGTCTCTGTTATGCCAAGAATATCACTACAGAAGCAAGAAGAACCAAACCATGCTGGCATGCTGGTCTTGGACTTTTAGCCTCTCGAGCTGTGACAAAATAATTTTCTGTTGCTAAAGCAACCCAAACAATCCTATTTTCTTCTGGCATCTTGAACACTTTTAGCCTCCATTCACCAAATATGAATAGTGTCTCATAGTTATGAGAACAAAAAATGCATGTGGATATTGTTCATGATCCCATGGGAGTAAGATTCTCCTGTTTGCGAATCACAGCTCTAATTTTTTTTCAGATGTTTAGTTAGGGGAGAACTTAAAGATTAGTGGAAGTTATCTTCATTTTCTCCAAATTTAGTATTGACTCATGTGTATATTTACCTACAAAGTGCTTCCCAATTTTTAGARTATGTAAGAAGTTTCTGGAAAAGAAGTTAAAATGGAAATTGGTTTACTGTTCATGAAAAGCTTGGTATATGGGGTCTGGATTACAAGATGAGACTCTGGCTATTGTTATAGTCATGGCTAACATTGACCTTATTCATATAATTGAAAACTGTGACTCTCAGGAACTAGTAATTGTGGATTTAAGTATTTGTTTTTTAGCTTTCTTGGGTTATATAGAGAGCTGTTTAATAATGCATGCTCTTCTGTCAGATGCACCAGTTACAAAGCATGGTGTCACCACTTTCAGCACATGCAGTATTTGATGAATCATTAAGCCGTTCTGCTCCTGGCCTTCCTCACCTGTCATGTGGAGAATGGCATCAGCATTTGCCTCAAAACTGGCATTATGTGTGATTGGCTGCATGATGAGTCTTTTGTAATTATTTCTAAATAAAGAGCTCAGTAAATGTTTAGGGGTAGTGAGAAAGGGTAATGAAGACAAAAATGGGTGTGTTGCCATGAAACCATTGTAAGGATGTTTCTGACCTTTGCAGAAAGCTTAGCATGCATAAGACGGGTTTCTTCTGATTCTTACGAGTCTCCTAGATTTCCCAGAGCTCTCAGCCAAAAGATCAGTTTATTGTGTCCTGTGTGAGGCATGGAAGTCAGTGAGGTGTGAATAGTGCACCCAACTGTAAGAGCACACACACACAGAAACATACTTTGCTGGAGAAAATGGATTTGTGACGCACAAACCTTATCTTTTTACAATTACACTGTTATGGTTGACTATGGTTGAGGTGATTTAAGTTTGTTTTCCAATAATTATAGATTCATGATTGCAAAACACTATATATGTATGTGTATGTGTATGTGTATGTGTATATGTATATGTATATATACATATAGGAAGGTTTTCTATATACATATACATCATAATCATGAAACATCTCTTTATCTTACATGTTTCTTTTACTTAAGAGTTTCCACAAATTGTGGTCTGAAGAAAAGTTATGTGAAGCTTTTAAAAAAGGGATGGAAACAGGGCTGAGGATTAGACTCAAAAATTTTATGCAACAGTATGTTTCAATAACAAGCCAAACTCCAGCAGTATGGAGTTTTTAAGAATGTCATCTTTCTATTCTTTTGTAAAGCGCATTTTTCTTAATAAAGAAAAACATTTTCTCCCTTTCTAAAAGGAGAAGGGGGAATTCACTTCTTAAGGCAAATGGCTTCTGATTATACCAGCTTTGCTCAGTCTCATCCTCACATATGTGATTAGAATTGGGACCACTGTGATCAAGACCATGAGAAAAATCAGTGTTGAAAATAGATGTTATGTGGTCTTTCTTTCCATTCTGTTGATGAGCGTGATTTTGTGGTGTTGTATTTGTCTTTAACTTAGTTAAATATTACAGGAAGAAGTGACTGATAGTTCAAATTATCTTTTGCAACAACCCATAGAGCCCCTGGTAGAGTTTTTCCCCATTATTGTACCTTTTCTCACTGAGCTGACTTCTTTCACTCTACTACTTTCAGTAAGTACCAGAGTTTGTACAATTAGTCCATGAAATTGACAAACAACAATACTGATTTTTCCCTTCTCCCCCTTTCCCTCCCCCTTTCTTTCCTTTTTTCCCCTGTTTTAAGACAGGGTCTTATGTAGCTCAGCCTGACTTTGAATTTACTATGTAACTCAGGATGAACTGAATACTCGAAGCCTCCTGTCTCTCCCTTCTCAATGCTGGGAATTTGGATGCATTCCACCTTGCTTGGTTTTATTAGTAACAAACTGTAAAACCCAGGGCTTCATGTGTGGTAGCTAAGCCCTGCCCTAACTGAGCTATATCCTTAGGTTATTTGTTTTCTTTTTCTAACAAATATCATTGCTCCTTCAMAAAAGTTCTGGAATCTCATGAAAGTCTGGAAGCCAATTTCTCATTGGAGAATTTTTGCTATGTTTTTTGCTTCCAGTTTGCACACAGTACTCCCCATGCTATTACTGAATGTGGTATATTCCCTGTTGCTTGATGCCTCTTGGCATATAGGAAGAATGTTTATTCTGACACTGGAAGATTTCATTAGCAGAGTTATCCCTCCTTTTCATCTCTTTCTTGGGAAATCCAACTCTTCTCCACTCAGATGCCTCCCTTCCTTTCCTTTTCAGTCTTAGGTAACTTCAACCTAATGATTCCCTACTTCTCCTATGCTTCCAAACAAATACAAAGGAATGATCTGGATATTTTTCAGATCAGCTTAGAATTCCAGCAGTGGTCTTCTCTTACATGAAATATAAGAGTAAAGTTGACACTGGGGAGTTTGTAGAGAGGAAATGAGAGGATACACAAAAGCTTGTTCATCCCAGCAGTGCAGGGGAATACCAGAACAGGGAAGTGGGAAGGGGTGAATAGGAACAAGGGGAGGGAAAAAAGACATATGAGGCATCTGGGGGGGGCGGGGAAACCAGAAAAAGGGAAATGAAATGTAAATAAAGAATATATCCAATAAAAAAACAAAAAAACAAAAACAAAATAAAAGAAGAGGGTGGTAGAGAAAACATATCTTTTCATCCTTAGTTTTTTTTTTAAAAAAGAACAGACAACAGTGAATGTCTCAGTAGTTTATTCTGCTGCATAGTCATGAAAAAGTGTCAGATAATTTAACAGGACTCTACAGAACACTCATGACTGAGAGCAATTCTAAACAAAGTCAAATTTCAGGAAGAGGTATGAGTTAGTTGACTAACAACTTTCCAGGAAGTCCTAGGCCCTTGTGTGATTCAATTATGGATGTCTGTCTGTCCTGTCAGCTCATCTATGAAGATCTCAGGCTGTAGAAAGGAGTTTCTCTTATTTGAGAAAGCCACCATTTCTCTCACCAGCCTGGATTTATCAGGTAAGGGARAGGGAATATTTTAGGGTAATGTTAAACAAGAAGAGTAAATTCACTGTGTTCTCAATCAGTTTCAGTCATGACCTGAAAATCTTTAAATAGTTCATGAAATTAAAGTCCCCGTGTTTCTGAAGAGCATTCAGCAAAACTGAGAAGCTGCTAATATTTACTTTAGTGCCTGGAATTCATGTCACCTCTGTGTTTCTGACTCATCAATACTACCCCTCATCAATCTTCAAAGATGCTGAGACTGGACCCACTCTAGTTTATATGGTCTGGGATAAGACCCAAGTATCAAAAGTTCAGAGTTCCTGAAAGTGATGTGAATTTGCTTACAGAGCTATGAACTACTTGAACTACACCTATTTACTGAGTGATTTAAATAAAAAGAAAGAAATACGGTCATGTTCTTGCTATGCAGAAAGCCAGCATATCGATGCATCTTAGATGCATATTATATTGTATTTAGTGGATTCCCCAAACCTGGAACCATAATCACCATGCTTGAAGAGTGGATGAACCATTGCTTTATCCCCCACTCTCCTTTCTTTCCATCTTTCCTATTGTGTCCAGGGTGTCAATGTGTCCTGGATATATGTATGTCTGTGTGTGTTTGCATGTGTGTGTGTGTGTGTGTGTGTGTGTGTGTGTATGTATGTGTGTGTGTGTGTATGTATGTGTGTGTACTGGAAGTTTGTTGGGTAACTTCATATATTAAACTCCACTTTATTGATTCATTTATTATCCTTAATATTTGTTTTTGTTCTGTTTGAGATGGGGTATCACTATGTAGCCCTGACTGGCCTCAAACTCACAGAGATCCATCTGCCTCTGTTTTCTGATCAAAGGTGTGCTCCACTAGATCCAGCTATTCTTCTTTAATTTTTGAGACAGTTTCTGAGACTGGAGCTCAGTAAATTCGTTATGTTGGATACTGAATGATCTTCTGGGCATTTTTCAAGAGCTGGGGTTACAGATGAATGCTACTACACCATGCTTTTTCATAGATGTGGGGTATCTGAACTTAGGTACTCATGCTTGCATAGGAAGCACTTAACTCAGTGAACCATTTGCCAAGATATTCTTCCTTCTTTTAAAACTCTGACTTACTCCCCCTTTTTCTGTATCTTACTGCCAGTTCCTGCCTCCGATTTATCACCACTTTTGGGAACTCTGAACTTTTGATGCTGATGGTGAGGTTCCTTGAGCATTGTCCTTCTCAGATATTTGTGATTTTTATTTGCAAATTTGGTGTAGATTGTCCCATTGGCTTCCCTAGCATTGTCCTTCTCAGACATTGGTGATTTTTATTTGCAAATTTGGTCTAGATTGTCCCATTGGCTTCCCTATCAGTAGAAGCCTGCATAAGAACAGAAATCTTAAAAGTCACAGGGCATCACTTCTTGGTCAGTTTTGTTCTTGTACCAGAAATGACTGTTTCCCTCAAAGGCATTATAAAATGTGGCTAGATGATGGGAAGGAACAAACATGAGAACCCTGAAATTCTGCACTCCTTCCTTAGAATTGTCTTTGCCTTCCTTCTGCCTCTGTTGTTTCCAAAGAACTTTCCAAACTTAACTTGCTTTTTATGCATCCTCCTCTTGGCACATTTTAAAATAGAGCCTTTGAGTGTACACTGTGAAACAGGAGCATTGGTGGTTTTAAAGGAACTCTGTACCTTTGCATTCTAAACTCAGATTTAGAACTTTTGATATTAGAATGACTGGGATTTGTTTAATGATAAATGAGGTTTCTGATTCTTGGAGAGATTAAAGAGCACACTCTAATGGGGAACTAGTGAGTGACAGACCTAAAGAAAAACACTTAGCCTTACTTGCTTCGAGAGCCCATGTGCCACAGTGTGGTGCCTGTGCTATGTGCCAAGTGCATGGCTGTCAGTTACATATATATGATTATGAAAGTATGCAGACTTGTGTCTACACAAGAGGTACAAGTTTTGCCTATGTTCTTGGCATGATCAACGAGATCAAGAGCTTCCTGGGTAGTTTGGAAGCAATTCCATTGTTCAGTGTGTGTACCATGTAATGTTTTATCTTCTTATAATGCAAAGCCATGATGTTTCAAATGTACATAGCTATTAATCATATGAAGAATGTTGACTAATGTGTCAAAAGCTTTGACTTATAGAAGATGAGTTTTAAGATATTCATTGGTAATTCACAAAGCAAATTGTCTGATGATTTTTGATGAGGTTATGCATGAATATGATTACACATTACCATATATATGAACAGAGTATATGCATTTGTCTGTGCATGTGTTCTTGAGACAGAATCTTTTACTGAACTTGAAACTTACCTATTAGCTATACTGGCCAGTCAGGAAGCCCCAGAGACCATTGTGTACTCTCTACAGTACTGGGGTGATAGGCATATGTGACACCACTAAGCTTTAATTTATGTCAGTGCACTTAAGTCCTCAGGTTTGTGTGGCAAGCACTTCAGTAATTGAACCACCCATGTGACCTGAATCTGTGGGTGTTTAATAAAGTGACAGTGTTGTAGATTGTTATATGAGATATAGTATGCAAATTTTCTACTTGTATCAACTCCCATTTTTTTCTTCCTTTTATTTCATCTATTAACATCTAGTTCAGTTCTTCATAAAGTTAGAAAGAGCAATTCTCAAATTCATCTGGAATAACAAAAAAACCCAGGATAGCTAAAATTATTTCAACAGTAAAAGAACTTCTGGAGGAATCAGTATCTTGGATCTCAAGCAATACTACAGAGCAATAGTGTTAAAAACTGCATGGTATTTGTACAGTGACAGGCAGGTGGATCAATGGAATAGGATTGAAGACCCAGAAATGGACCCACACACCTATGGTCACTTTATCTTCCACAAAGGAGCTGAAAACATCCAGTGGAAAAAAGATAGCCTTTTCAACAAATGGTGCTGGTTTAATTGGAGGCCAGCATGCAGAAGAATGCTAATTGATTCATTCTTATCTCCTTGTACTAAGCTCAACTTCAAGTGGACCAAGGACCTCCACATAAAACTAGACACACTGAAACTAATAGAAAAGAAAGTGTGGAAGACCCTTGAGGACATGGGCACAGGGGGAAAGTTCCTGAACAGAACACCAATAGCTTATGCTCTAAGATCAAGAATTGACAAATGGGACCTTATTAAATTACAAAGTTTCTGTAAGGCAAA
>BDUI01003384.1:49451-61031 GCA_002335545.1 Apodemus speciosus
GAGACAGTGAAGAGCATGCCCCCAATATGACCAAAGGAAGAAAGGCACTACATTGTTTATTCCCAAATATACAGGATCATTTGCCAAAAGACATTGACTTACCCTCACTTATCACTTGCTTTGCATCTTGGCAGAGGGGAAACCCTTTCTTGGAGGAAACAGCATATGCTATGACATCTTATCAGAATGTTCCTGGAGGACAAAATGCTAGTCTGAGTCCCAGACACATCAATTCTAAGGAACTGTGCTCTTTTTTTTAATCAATCATTTCATATCTGCCCAGCATTCTTCTCTTTTAGAACAGATGGGACTTGAAGTCTCTTCCTTTTGAACAAACCTTGTTCCAGTGTGGCAACCAAAGTGACAAAAGTGAGCTAATACAGTGAACAAAACCTGCTTTCAGGGTAGATGTACAACTCAGTGGAGACTAGTAAAAGTCTTTGGATATAAATGTACATGCGGATTCCTGGWTATAAAGTTAGTGCAGCCATTATCAAAATCAGTTTAGGGTTTTGATGGTTTAGAACAAGTACCAGGAATACTCTACCTTCTGTGTTGTGGGCCTCAAGTTAAACTAGAGAGGAGCTGATCATCTTCATAGTAGTCATGTACCAGTGGGCATATGTTGATTGTCAGGTTGGATTGTARTTCATAGGGTAATATCAATGCCTTCTYTTTAGCAGCAGCATAAGAAGCACCCTTCAGGCATAACTAAAATGATCAAGCTGAGAGGAAGCTTACAGGTTAATTCCAACTTGATTTCTCTCTATTTTGCAACGATAGTAGGTAGTGTCTTCAGCAATTGTGTCTTGTTATCTAAATCTGGTGGGCAACCAAAATGAATGGCAAGAGCCTATTTGCTTTATCTTGGGTACCTTCATCACCAAAATCTTATAAGGCAGTTCTTCACACMTRACACAAAGAATTTTGTTTGATAATCAGTGTGTCCTATGAGTAGCCTTATTCAGTCATGCAGGATAGCTCCTTCTAACTAATTTTTTCTAACTTACAATTTCCGTTTGRCTTACAAAGTGGTAGGTGGTATGACTTTCTCATTAAGAAACTAACTACTGTTCATTAGCTAAGTTGACATGGCTCCAAACTTTTTAAATATTTGTGTTGACACCCACAGACAAATGCTACACTCATCCTTAGTCAGAGAAGCTTTTCTTTGCAGCTAAATGGAACCATAAACTTATGATGTCTCAACATGCTTAAAATAAGGGGTGGTTGGGTATTGAGACCTAACAGAATATCTATACTACCCCTTCTACAGCTTAGGCAAAAGCCCAAAAAAGGAAAGAGAAGTGTGTAATAGCCAGAGATAATAGGGAAAGAGCTTCAAAAGTTTGTATTCAAAAAATGGCAAAGCCATTGCAAACATGTTCCCAGAACAGCTGTGGTTGTACTCATTGAGTTTCCATAACACTGAACCTTAGAAGAGCCAGACCTAGACCAGAGAGAATCATAGTGTTGCACCTTCCTGCTAAATTATTTGCTAYTGATGGACTCTGAAATTATGACAGTCATTGTTTCAGTCGTGTAGCCAAGGGTGAACCTGATAAGCTCCAGTAGATATTTCTAAGCCTGCAGAAAAGTATATGGCCCTGGTTAAAAATCAGTGGGGGGTCACACACACAYAYACACACACACACACACACAYACATACATACATACATACATACATACATACATACATACATACATTCATACACACACACAACTCAAAAGGACATGAATGTGGAAGAGGAACTTTTACAGACTAGGTGACTGTCAAACAATGATATACGAGGAAAGTATGTCCTATGTATACACTGGAGTATTATTTGGCTCAGAAAGATAAGTATTACAGCTTCTTTGCATATGAAATCTGGGAAGAGAAAACCTGAAAATAGCAAGAGGAAGAAGTGGATGAGGGAAGTGTATATGGGAAGAGACACTCTATAAGGAAATGTACTGCTAGCCTGGGGCAAGAGATAGAAGATGATAAGAATGGATATGAACCAAGTACATTATATATATGCATGTATTAACATGTCACAGCTCATTATTTTTGCAATTACTTTTTTATAATTTTTTATAATTAATTTTGTAATAATAAAAATTGGATTGGGAAAGCAGATAAATTTAAGAAGATAGAGGGAAAATGGTCACGGTAAGAAAAAAAAAGGCTTCTACTATGATCATTTGCTGAAAGCGTTAGTTAAGAGTAATATTTCCTATGGCTTCTCTCTCCTCATTGGATGAAAACAAACTCTTTTACTGTCAAGCCAAGGAAGACCACAGGAGGACTTGGGGAGAGACAAACCAAGCCTTGGTGTTCTTGATACATTKTTGTGGCCATGGTAAACTAAGATAACCRAAAAAGAAACTAGAATTATCTAAGTGAGGACGCCTTTAGCTTCATGGTGAATAGAAAGGAACAAACATGTTAACAAATATTCATGGGGTGGACATGCAATGGCATATATGTGAATGAATGTTTTAAGARGGAAAACTGGGAAATTTTTCATTAAATAGATTCCAACTAAGCTKGTGTCTGCAAGAAATGGGGCAAGATGTGACACACAATCTTGCTGGCACACAAGATTCGAATAAAGTGTAATAAGAAACCTCTAAAAGGTCAACARATTTTTCTATAGAACAAAATTAACAGTGTTTTTTCAACTTGACTCACTTGCATATCACATTTTGCACGACCATAGGATACCAACACTGCTATCTAATTAATAATGCATTTCAAAAAAGCTATCAGTCAGTCTACTTGCTTTTCTTAAATTAAGTGATGGTGTCTGTAAAATCATGACTAAACTTTTCAAGAAACCACTAAACTATCACTTCAACTTATCTCGCATGCCAGTTGTGTGAGTAAAGCAAGTCCTCAGAGCCAATCTTATCTGGTCTTTGTTCTTTAATTCTGACCTTTAGTATTTGTGCCTGTTCAAAGGTTTAGTTTCTCATTTACAACRTTAAGGATGATTACTGGTGTTGGGCATGTGACTCACACTCAAATCATTCCCTATCTAAACAACCACTCTGCTCTTCCAGCAGGATGCTGAAACAGACTTTGGTTTTGAAGAACCAGGAAAGAAGTAGAGAGAGCTCAACAAGGAAAGAGATAAGAAGCTCTTCTTTAGAAAAGCAGAAAAAGACACAGAGTCACAGGGGACATTGGGAGAAATGCAAGATTTTAWGAGGACACATGGATACCAGTTGACTACAATGATCAAGAGTCGCTCAGGTTCTTATTAAGCAAAGCTTCTATGTAATCTATGCCATCTAGTAACATTTCAGAGTCAAATTATGTTGTAAAAGAAAAACTGCCTAGTCTGACCTGAGAACAGACAGATAGTCGAATCTAATATTCTGCAATGAAATTAGCAGAAAAAAAAGATGGAGGAGCAGTAATGAATGATAAAGTAGGAAGGACTACATGATGGGGGCAAAGGAAAACAGGTGGGGACAACAGTCTCAGGCAGAAGTGGGGGAGGGCTGTGAAGTCAAATTTTTTTTAAAAAAAGAAAAGAAAAGAAAGAAAGCAAGAAAACAGGGAGGTCAGAAATGCTTTAATAAAATTGTGAATTGTATTGATCCATCTACAACTCCAGGTTCTGTCTCTTGATGTTTTTTTCCTCTATCTGTGCTTAAGATGCTTATGGTAGCTCCTTTAAGGCCTTCCATTTCTCTCAACTGAACTGCTATTGATCGAAAATCCCCACTGGTGATGTGYATGAGCTTCAGGGTCAAGGGAAYGGGTATAGAAAGAATGTGCAACTGTTTTTRTCTCTTCCAACTGTATCCACATTGTGTGGCAGTGAGAATGCTCTGCAAACACACTCTAATTTTAAAGACAGTCATGTTGGAGTCTTGTACGTTCCTTTGTTTTTCTTACATTAATGATGAAGCTGAAGCTAATTTTAAAAACAGAACTCTAAAAAAATTATTGTCAAACTTTGGAAAATTGCCTCCATTCTCTTCTTAGTTATTACTGGATGTTGAGGCTGACCAGTTCTCTTAACACAATACGACCCACTATATTTTAAGGTAAATGGATGTATGTGAGTCAGGTTRAATTATTTTAAGTAATAGGAAATCATACCAACTCATCTGACTCAGGCATACTAATTGGTGAGAGGATAACCTCAGACCTGATTATAAAATGAATACTACTTCTAAATTTGAAGTCAGTGGTTAGCAGAGTCACCGAATATAATTGAGAGTTGAAAAGGGAAAGGTAGCCATGAGAATGGGATTRCAAGCATATCAAGAAGATATGTAGCACACAGCCTGCTTCCTTTTTGACATGGAAATATACCTGAGAATTCATAACTGCTGGGCTTGCAGAATTCAAAATTCTGGGTGTGTGTTTATTTGCGKTTTTTGTTTGCTTTTGCTTTTGTTTTGTTTTCAGATTCTATGTGCTCACTTTTAATGGGGCTGGAAACACATTAATCAATGAGCAGAGTTAGTGTGAGCTATGGGAGAATTGATCRAACTCAATTCTGTGGGTGCTCATTCACATTTTCAATGATGAAATGACAAACTTCACAAAATGAAAAAAAAATCTCATATTCTCTCAGCCATGGATAACTGAAAGGTCTGACCTAAAATTAATGTCTCTATACAATGCAGTTCAATTATTAGTGATAATTCCTCCAGTGGGTGGCATAGGATAGGTACTKATACTGGCAAAGCCACTGATGAGAACAAATACATTAGCTACCAAGCATCTCGTGAGGTTGTCCGTGGTATCTAGAAATTTGTTGAGGGACAAAGGGTATGTGTGTGAAGTGTCCACTACATCCCATGCTCTGAGCAAGTTAGGTCCATGTCTTCATTTCATGGTCCTGTTGGAAGGGCTTCTTTTCACTGCTTTTAAAACAGTTTTTAAGTTTGCACATTTATAATGGAGTGGCTTTAATATGCTTATTGGAAGAAAATTTGTTTGAAAATTAAATACCTTTTGTATTCTATTGGTGATGCTTGCATCTATTACTCCTGATCTCTTTCCTAGGTTTTCTAGCTCCAGGGTTGTCTCATTTTGTCATTTATTTATTGCTTCTAGTTCCATTTTTAGATCCTGGATGGTTTTGTTCAATTCTTTCACCTGTTTGATTGTGTTCTCCTGTAATTCTTTAAGGGAATTTTTTGTTTCCTCTTTAAGGGCTTCTACCTGTTTACCTGTGTTCTCCTATATTTCTTTAAGGGAGTTATGCATATCTTTAGAGTCCTCTATCATCATCATAAGAAGTGATTTTAGATCCCAATCTTGTTTTTCCAATGTGATGGTGTATCCAGGACTTGCTATGGTGGAAGAATTGGGTTCTGATGATGCTAAGTAACCTTGGTGTCCTCTGCTTATTGGCTTACACTTGCCTCTGCCATATGATTATCTCTAGTGCTACCTGCCCTCACTATATCTGACTGGAGCCTGTTCTTCCTGTGATGCTGGTTGTTGCCCCTAACAAGACATCAGTGATGGTGGGTCAGCAACAGGTGCAGAGGTAAACCATGGAGACAGCTTCAGGGAACGGTGTGTGCTTTATTGTGTGTCAGCAACTACGTATAGAGCAGAAGCCTATGAACTGTGATTGGCTGGCACACTACCTCTCCTCGTATTGGAAACTGACTGCTCATATCACCCTGGGCTCTCTGCAGAAGAACCACATTAAAGGAGACATGGAGTTTGCACTCTAGTCTGAGGCCAGCTACCACTGACTCACGCCACTTCAGAATTCAGTGTTCCATCTTCAGGAGTATGGTGTTCTGTGCTGCTTATTTAGAAGCACGTTGTGCCAATTAGGCTGGCCACTAGGTCATGTTTACATTTTCTTCTACATTGTGGCTTATGGCAAAGCCAGAATTTAGGTTCGCTTCATTTTTTCAAAATTTATATTCATTATAAAATGCCCTGAAGGTCGAATAAAAGGGCAAATCTCATGATGAGCCAAGTTTGAACACTTCTTTACCTAATACATTTTAATTACTTGAAATATCTTGCCGATATTTCTTCCAATAAGCATATTAAAACCACTCCATTATAAATGTGCAGTTAATTATCCTAACCATCATCAAGCAAAGCATGTCCTTTTACAAATAAGTGTATCTCAAATAATTAATGTTTATGATGCTGCAAAATGACGTATCTCATTCCATAACCGCTTTGTCTTCTGTTTTGATTTTTTTATATATGAAACTTTATTTTCCTTGACCGTAGATTATATTTAAAGGACAAACAGCTCTCACTAGTGTCCTCCTTCATGCTAAGCAACATTCACTGACAATGTATGCTCACAAGGAATTCTGACAGCAGAATGGNATATCTTTAGAGTCCTCTATCATCATCATAAGAAGTGATTTTAGATCCCAATCTTGTTTTTCCAATGTGATGGTGTATCCAGGACTTGCTATGGTGGAAGAATTGGGTTCTGATGATGCTAAGTAACCTTKGTGTCCWYTGCTTATTGGCTTACACTTGCCTCTGCCATATGATTATCTCTAGTGCTACCTGCCCTCACTATATCTGACTGGAGCCTGTTCTTCCTGTGATGCTGGTTGTTGCCCCTAACAAGACATCAGTGATGGTGGGTCAGCAACAGGTGCAGAGGTAAACCATGGAGACAGCTTCAGGGAACGGTGTGTGCTTTATTGTGTGTCAGCAACTACGTATAGAGCAGAAGCCTATGAACTGTGATTGGCTGGCACACTACCTCTCCTCGTATTGGAAACTGACTGCTCATATCACCCTGGGCTCTCTGCAGAAGAACCACATTAAAGGAGACATGGAGTTTGCACTCTAGTCTGAGGCCAGCTACCACTGACTCACGCCACTTCAGAATTCAGTGTTCCATCTTCAGGAGTATGGTGTTCTGTGCTGCTTATTTAGAAGCACGTTGTGCCAATTAGGCTGGCCACTAGGTCATGTTTACATTTTCTTCTACATTGTGGCTTATGGCAAAGCCAGAATTTAGGTTCGCTTCATTTTTTCAAAATTTATATTCATTATAAAATGCCCTGAAGGTCGAATAAAAGGGCAAATCTCATGATGAGCCAAGTTTGAACACTTCTTTACCTAATACATTTTAATTACTTGAAATATCTTGCCGATATTTCTTCCAATAAGCATATTAAAACCACTCCATTATAAATGTGCAGTTAATTATCCTAACCATCATCAAGCAAAGCATGTCCTTTTACAAATAAGTGTATCTCAAATAATTAATGTTTATGATGCTGCAAAATGACGTATCTCATTCCATAACCGCTTTGTCTTCTGTTTTGATTTTTTTATATATGAAACTTTATTTTCCTTGACCGTAGATTATATTTAAAGGACAAACAGCTCTCACTAGTGTCCTCCTTCATGCTAAGCAACATTCACTGACAATGTATGCTCACAAGGAATTCTGACAGCAGAATGGTTATGTGGAGAAAATGAATAATATTTCTCCCCCAGAAAAGGCAAGAGCTATCCCAGGTGGAGGCTGCATAAACAGTTATTACTGTGCTGAACTTCAAAGGTGGCTTATTATGTACTTCAGAGGGTCAGATTCTAAAAGGCATGCAAGGGGAAGCTCTTTAAGTTCATTATTTACTGTGGCCTCTTAAAGAAACATGCAGAYCGCGAGGTGTTATTGGAGCCAGTCTCAGAATTCAGAACGAAGAGCCCTACCAGCAGCTTTCTAATTGAATCTCAAAAGACTGTAATTGTGTTCCACTCTGTAGTCAGCCTCCATTCCATGCGGCTACAGTCAGTTGTAGGTAATCAGATTACTCGTGGGTTACTGCCTGCAGCCTGCAGGAAAGTGCCAAGAGTAGAAAGCAAAGTGTTGTAGGGTTAATGAAGCTTAATATGGTGCCAATATCATACTGAGCCATCGCCTACAGAGTGAGAAAGGATTATATCCCATGTTAATATGCCATTTGACCTGTGCCAGAGAAGCGGTCTAAATCACTGAATAAGTATGTAAGTCACCACAGAGGAGTGTCTGCCGTGCCAGCTCTCAACACTGTGAAAACAAGTTGTTCCCTTGCTTGCGAATGGTAACTTTCATGTTCTTTAAAGTACAGTTTCAACATTGGCTCTGTACATCCCTGGATAGGCCATACAGCCATTGGATTCTCTAAGTTGGAGCCAATGCAAGGAAACTGACATACGTTTTGCCAAAATGATCTCAACTCCTCTGGAGAATTACGTCTTAGGCTGGAGTACTGCAACTGCCCAGCATTTATCAGTGACTTCAGTTGTTCAAGTTGGCCTGTAACTAAGTTGTTTAGGCCATTTGTGCCTTAGGATTCTTACCACTGACTAAGTATGTGGCCAAATAATGTCTCAAATTAAGCTTCCAAAAGAAGGAAAGAAGGTTTAATGTACTGGAAGAGAAAATAGCGAAGCTCATGTTGTCTGGACTGCAAACACTCAGCCTCCTGGTGATTGAAACACACAAGGAGATGAGGTCCCATCTCCTTGAAGGATGATACTGACAGAGTCTCCTTATCCTCTCATGTACCTAGAGAGGAAAACAGAGGAATTCTTAGTAGCTGTATGTATAGTTGGAAGTCATTCTATCAACAAATTTGATTATGCTCATAAACACATAAACATTTACAATTAAAACCCTGCTCCAAGACTTTGGAACACTCCATCCTTAATGTAATATCACACTCCTCCCCTCGAGCATGGCTCACGGATCTGTGCAGAAGAGGAAGCAGAAAGATTGTAAGAGCCAGTGGTGAGGGATGACTCCAAATAAAGAACATCATTCAGAAGCAACAAGATCAATGCACATATGGACTTACTAATAGTGTGACAACATCCCCTAGACCTACACAAGTTCAAACCAGGCAGAAATCCCAACACTGAAACAGGAAAAGAGACACATAGTTCCTCTCCTAACAGACAGAAGTTACTTGTGATTGATACCTCCTGGAAGAGGGAAAATCAGTTTTCTTTTTTTAATTGGATATATTCTTTATTTACATTTCATTTCCTTTTTCCTGGTTCTCCGCCCCCCAAATGTCCCACATGTCCGTTTCCCTCCCCCTGTTCCCCCATCAGTCACTAGATTTGTCTGTAACTCTCCAGGGCAGGTTTCATGCCCAGGAACAGTTGAAAACCTTTTTTGATGAGTTTTTTTTTGTTTCATTTTTTGTTTGTTTGTTTTCTTATTGGTTTCTGCTCGGTTTGACTTTTATGTTTTGTTATTGTTTGTTGTTTTGGTCTTTTGGAGAGAGAAAGCATGAACTTTAGTGGCTCCGGGGTTGATGRGGTATATGGGAGGAGTTGGAAAAAGAAAGAATATGTTCAAAAGATAATGAATAAACACATTTTTATTTAATTTTTTAAAAAAGCCTGCTCCAAATATCATCTGCATATAAAATTAGGTCATTTAAAGTATTCTCCACATTGGAACGCAGTTAAGACCATGTGCTGCTACTCTTGTAGGAGATCAGGGTTTTATTCCCAGCATCCTCATAGTGTCTCACTATCATTTGTAACTCCAATTCTAAGGGCTCTGACTCCTTCTTTTGATTCTATGGACACTGTGCACACACATGGCATATGCATGCATTTGGGCAAATTACAAATGAGTGCGCTTGCACTCACACACACACGCAGAGAGAGAGAGGGGGGGAGACAGAGAGAGAGAGAAAGAGAGAGAAGAGAAGAGAAGAGAAAAGAAGAGAAGAGTAGAGAAGAGAAGAGAAGAGAGGAGAGGAGGAGAAAAAATAAAAATACCTTTAAACAATTGTCCAAATTAACTGAACTGTGAGGAAGATTAGAGAAGCAAAAGAACCAGCCTCCAGGGCTCAGTGTGTTAGTCTGTTCATTTCTATCTCAGCACTCACTTTTATTCCTTATTTAAAATAGAAGAAATAAAATACATGTTCTGTATACAAAATTCAAAAGATGCACTAGTATAATATGAAATGAAATTCCACTTCTTATTATATTTAGTGACCATGAACACTTTCAGTATTAAGCTATAAACACATCTGCATATATCTGCTTTTGTAGTTATGTGTGCATGTATGCCTAGACCCATGTCATGCTTGCATTCCAATTCAGATTTGGGGAAAGTTTACTTTTACATGAATTTATGTGTATAATTTTTAAAGGAGATATAATGGAAAGAATGTTTATATGTGCAATATGATGTTTTGTTTATATGAAACAAAGCAATATAACTTGAGTATTTACATACCTCATAAGCCTGTTATGAATTGCTGTAATCAATAGGTCTTTGAACTTCAGATAAATGGAATGACATAGTGTGTGCTTTTACATTTTCATTCCTTTCATTCAACATTATGCCTGTGAAGTTTGTCTCTGCCTATGTGTGAACAATTGGTCTCACTGTCATAGAAAATTCGACTATGAGCTTATGATACGTTTAATTAGGTTTTTTGATTATTTCCAGATTACTACTATGATCAGTAAAGCAACTGCTAATAGCATCTATATATTTCTAGGTAAGGATCACAACTCATTTCTATTAATCAACACCCCCAAACTAAAATTCCTGATAGAAATTGACATCAGCCTTTCAAACTTGTACAACAAACATCAACTAATCACTAAACAAAGATCCCAGTTGTCCCACATACTTTCGAGCATGTGGAACATCAGTCTTCTGAGTCTTCATAATCTCAATAGGCAGCTTCCTACACTTTTAACTATTATTTCTCTCAATAGTGTGATACTCATGCCTTTTGAACTCAATGAAAAGTTAAGCATTCAGCACTAGTACAGTGCCTAGTTAAACAGTTATTCATTGAAAACTTAACTGGGAAAAGAGAGATGTCTCAGCAGTTAAAAGCACTTGTTACTTTTGCAGAGGACCTGGGTTGAGTTTCCAGCATCCACATACAATTGGTCTTAACTCTACTCTAGAGGATACAGCACCATCTTCCACCCTGTATGGGTACAAATCATGCACACAGTGTACAAGTATTCATACAGGCAAACACTGATGAACTAGAGTAAATAAATATTCTCTGGCATTTATCATTTGCATTGCTTATTTTTTCCAGGAACTCATTAGAAGCCCATAACAAACTGTGAAAATACTTTCTTGTTCAATACTGTCTCTTGTAAACAAAGTTTAGTATTTATTTTTATTTATTGAGAAAAAATCTTTCTTTTTAAACAGTACAATTTAATAAACTTTGACATGCATTAATCCCTAAAGATTCATCACTGTAATCATGATATGACTATATACAAACCCATGTTTGGTCCCCCAGAATATTTTACAATTCATCCTTTCCTCTGAAATCACACCTCCACTGGCAGCAACTGACTTGCTTTCCTTTACTTGAAGATAATGGCATTTTCACAAATTGTATATAAAAATGATAGACTACTGATTCCTTTAATTTGGCTTCTTTAGCTTGCAACAATTACTTTGAAATCCATTCACTGATTTCACCAGTAGTTTTGTTTTTATTATTTAGTAATATTCCATAGACTGAAACTACCACAATTTTTTTTTGTCATTTAAGAATTGTAATTTTTTTTTATTGGATATATTCTTTATTTACATTTCATTTCCCTCTTTCCTGGTTTCCCCGCCCCCC
>BDUI01003384.1:77193-87902 GCA_002335545.1 Apodemus speciosus
GGTTTTGTTGAAAGTATTTTCTGGGCCTTGGATCTGGGACTCTTCACCTTCTTCTATTCCTATTATTCTTAGCTTAGCTATTTTCATGGTATCCCATATTTGCTGAATATTTCACGTCAGAAATTTTTTAGATTTAATATTTTCTTTGACTGATGTATCAGTTTCTTCTATCATAACTTCTAGGCCTGAGATTCTCATTTCCATTTGCTTTATTCTGTTGATGATGCTTGCATTTATTGTTCCTGTTCTCGTCCCTAGGTTTTCCATCTTCAGGATCCCCTTAGTTTTTGTTTTCTTTGTTGAGTCTATTTCCACTTTCAGATATTGCAGTTTTATTTATATTCTTCACCTCTTTGTAATTTATAACGGTATTGTCCTGCATGTATTTAAGGGATATATTTGTTTCTTCTTTAAACACAATTGTTTGTGTTTTCTTCTATTTCTTTAAGAGATTTATTCAGTTCCTTTTTGAAGAACTCTATCATTTTTAATAAGATTGGATTTAAGGTCATTTTCTTGTGCTTCAGTTGTGTTAGAATATCCAGGGCTTGCTATATTAGGTTGGTTGTGCTCTGAAGTTGTCATATTGCTCTGGCTTTTATTGATTTTTTTTGTTTGTTTTTTTGAGGACCTTTAGCCATCTGAACGGTTTTAGTTCCTGTTGTAGTATGTATGGGGAGGGCGGTTGACCTCAGTGGTCCTGGTGTGGGAGACCTCTGATAGGTTCCCTTGGGCTGTGTTATGTGGTTCCAGATATACAGGTCTGTAGGGTTTAGGATCCTGTATGGTTTGGAAACTGCAGGTGTGATGAAGGTGAACAGAGATGAAGGTGATAGGAGAATGGAGGTCTCCCTAGGACAGCAGGCTAGTCAGGGAAGTTTGACTTGCTCCAGAGGATTCAGCAAGCACAAGCAGGAAAGATGAAAAGCCCTCATATTAAACATTCAAYATTAAAGTCATATTTAGAATATTACTTAAACTAGGTCCATATGACCTTGAGTAAAATGGCTTACATACAGTATCTTGAGTTTACTTTACCTGACTCTAGAAGAGTGAACTAAATTAATAAATTGTCTACCATCTATACATCCAAAATAGATAGTAGGAAACATAAGAATCATCTCCCCTTTGCAAATTTCAACCACCTGTGATTATCGCTTAATATTCTCCTCTACATGCTTTCTTCCCCCAGAAGTTTGGGTGTAAAAAGATCTCTTCACATTGTACAGTTATGTTCTATTCTAACCCAAACTAGCAATAGTGTTGTCAATACACTTACCTTAAAATCTCATGGATTTTCTATAAATCATATTTATAGCTCACTAAAAGCTACTCACTCAAATAGTTTCAAGATAAATTTTCTCTACCATCATGTCCAAACCATTTGTTTTGTTGAATTACACACAATTTATTAGAAGACTTAATTTTCCCCGGGGACCATGTGTATGCCAYGTTTCTACATATAGGTAGATGGCCTTATCATCTTTTTGAACAGCTGTCTTTGACACAATATAAGTCTTTCTGAAYGAAAGCATTTTAATGCTATTTTTGAAATCATGTTTTCCTGATAATAACCTGAATTAGATCTTTGCATGAACTCTACTTCCTAATTTGAAGGTAGTTTACCACCTGGAGTTGTCRTTAATAAGAAACTGTTTTTGATTCTGAGTCCTGCATCAGTTTATTTTAAGCTTCAATTTCTTCAGTTCTCTAATTTGGTTACAGGCAGCTAGGAGTAAGTAGTATCTTTAATACTTTGCTTAGCAATCTCCTCAGGAAGTTTATGCAGCTCTGCAGATGTCTTTACTTTTCACATTACAATAGGCAGAAGGTCCACTAAAGCTCAAGGGTCCCCTTTCCACTTTTGGAACAGGGGTTCTAAAAGTAAGTGTATCAAAAAATGCCTTCCAGGGCCTTGTCACAGAAGTCATCATTTTCTGTGCATTTATTTTTTATCTAAAAGGAAAGGAACTAAACTCTTCCTATATTMTAAATAGTTCATCAAGCTAATTGACTTATTTAATTCTTCTAAGACAAGCTTTCCATATCCTTCAGAGTTTGTAAACAAACTTTAGTGCCTTCTAGATATGTCTCATGTCATAGTCTGAAGGTCAATAGGATATGTTTCAGGGTTAGCAACAGCATTGCTCAGTGATAATTCTAAAGTATTTTCTATTTCTTCATAGAACCATGCAATCTACTTCACACTCAAGTCATATGAATGAAAAATGACTATGGGAGGTTTCCTTCATAGTTCTGATAGCTAAAGGCTAAAGTCTAGGATAGTTTGCTTTTTTACTCAGAGGAAAGGAGATTTCAAATTAAAATTATTTATTCCCTGGTGTAATGTTTTAGAAATACTTACATAGTATAAATTATAATCAGGTTAAGTGTATTTATCACACCTTTATGGTGAAAACATCAAAACTCCTTGTCCTAGAATAACTTTCATCATCATAATAAAACACTTGTCAAAACAACTTGGAGAGGAAAGGTTTATTTGGCATCCAATTTATAGAGCATCATAGAGGGAATGCAAGGCAGGAATTAAAGGCAGAAGCCTTGAGGCACCAATTGAAGCAGAGACCATGGAGGAATACCATTGCGTACTGTCTTGCTCCTAGGCTGAAGATCAGCTAGCTTTCTTACAGCCCAGGCTCATCTGCCTAGGGATGGTACCACCCAAAGTGGGCTGAGCCATCCTACATCAACTTATATGAAATAGACCAATGATTTTAGGTTCTACATAAGAGTATATTCTTTTGGGGTACTTACTTTTCTGTGCTTGATTTAACTACACTTAAGTCTCTGGTGTCACTGAAACTTATATAAAGGAGAGGATTTTGGTCTTCTCTGTGTAAAATGTGGAGCATTGCAAATATGCCCTGTATTTCTTTATACATTGTCTTTTATGAATATTTGGATTGTTCCTATTTCTTAGCTATTGAAATASTGTTGCAATAAACATGGGAATGTAGATATCTCTTGCTATACCAATTATATTTTTTGTATGTGTACATGTGTGTGTGTTATATTATGAATGAATTTACATTCCCTGCGATGAGAATGGATAACATTATATAATTT
Source organism: Apodemus speciosus (assembly GCA_002335545.1). Lineage (NCBI taxonomy): Eukaryota > Metazoa > Chordata > Mammalia > Rodentia > Muridae > Apodemus > Apodemus speciosus. The sequence goes on from BDUI01003384.1 coordinate 80,281, forward strand.
TGATTTGCATTTCCCTAGAAACCAGTAATGTTCAACTTTTGTGCAATACCTGCTCATCATTTATTACTTTTTTCCAAGAAAAGCCTAATTAATTATGTGGTCCATTTTATATCATATTACTTACTTTTAGGTTGTCTATTCCCTTTGTTGTTTGCTCCTCTTTCTATACTGTCTTAGTTAGGATTTTACTGCTATGAACAGTCACTATGACCAAGGGAAGTCTTATAAAGGACTATAGCCATCCAGTGTCCATGGAGGAACTGCGTGAAAGGGGGTCTGGAAATGAAAAGAACAGGGGTGGGGGTAAGGGAGGAGAGAAGAATGGAGCCAAGCCAAGGTTCTGAACAAGGCTTCAAGTTTAATATTCAGCACTGCTTTTATATAGGGAGAGCCCAAACCCATCCTTTGTTTCAGCTGGATTATGTTGCAAAGCAGTCAGTGGGCAGTCTATTCTTCTAAATTCCTGTAGGAAGTTGGTCCAAAGTGGCAAATGCTCAAAATCTATTCAGCCTCCTCAAGGCTAGGAAGAGCACAAAGGACAACACTTAATTGGGGCTGGCTTACAGGTTCAGAGGTTCAACCCACTACCATCAAAGCATGCATGTTGCAGGCAGCACTGAGAGTTCTGCAACTTCATTTGAAGGCTGCTAGGATGAGGAATGTTAAAACTGATGTCCACAGTGACACACCTACTCCAGAAAGGATATAACTGCTAATTATGCCACTCCCTGGGCCAAGCATATACAAACCATCACATTACACTCTCTGGTCCCCATCGGCTTGTTCAAACATTTGAGTTTGTGGGACCATACCTAAATATACCATAATGCAAAATACATTTAGTCCAACTTCCAAAGTCCCCATAGTCTATAGCACTATCAACAATGTTGAAAGTCCAAATTTCAAGGTCTCTTCTGAGATTCATCCAAACACTTAACTGTAAGCCCCAAAGCAAGACAAGAAACCAGCTGGACAAAGTCCAAACTCTGCATCTCCATGTGCGACATCAAAGTGGTTTTCAGATCTCCAACTCCTTTTTCATCTTTGTTGACGGCACCCAACTTCTTTCTCCTGGACTGGTTCCACTCCCTGTTAGCAGATTTCTTCCCAGGGCTCTGGAATCTCAAAAATTTTGTGGTCTCCAAGGAAAATTCAATTTTAGAGATTCCTGTTTCAATGTCTGGGATCCACACATTATCTTCTGGGCTCCTCTAATGGTCTAGCATCACTGCCCTCTGTAACACTCTAAGCTCAGGTTGATCCACTCCATTGCCTCTGCTGTTCTTGGTGATCAATGGTACTGGCACGTCCAATATGCTGGGGTCTTCCAATTCAACTAGACCTCACCAATAATCTCTCTTWATGGTGCCAAGTCTCAAATCCTTTGAATGACCCCTCTTTCAGTCCCTGACTGGCAACTACAACTGAGGCTGTACCTTCACCATGGCCTTCCATTGCCTCTCACAGTGCCAAGGCTCAGCTGTTCTTCATGACCCCTTCATGTCTTCAAAACCAGTATGACCTGGATGATTCTTACTCATTCCCAAGTCCAGCTGCAGCATAAGGTCAACTTTGGAACATAGTTTCTTTGTGGTCTCAGAAAATGCTTCCTAGAAGATTTAACCTTCAAGATCATGTTTGTTTCTTAATCACCACTAATTTCTTAGCTCCAGATAACCAGAATTGATTGTTCTGGTAGTCTTCTCTTGATTATAAAGCYAGAGTCACATGGCTGAAGCTGCTGAGTTCTGATGCTTGCAGGAGCTAGAACATGGTCCCCTTTGTTCTATTATATTACCAATATTACCACTAGCTTCTTCTTTTGCAACTCTTTCATTGCTTAAGCTTGGCTGTCCTGGATTTTGGTCTGTAGATTGACCTTGAACTCAGAGATGTGTATGTATGCCTGTCTCCTAATCACTGGGATTAAAGGTATGGCCCACCAAGCCTAGATTAAGTTTTTCTTCACCTAGAACCTGCTTAGCTCCAGAATGGCCTTAAATTTAAGAGATCCGATATGCATTGTTTCCTGGGATTAAAGGTGTGTACCACCAAGCCTGGATCTAAACTTAGCTGGGTAGGATCTTGCCCCCAAATCCCTTAATCTGTTATCTCCTAGAACAAAGGATTAAGTTCCATTTCACTTCCTGGTGCCCCTTTAATATTTGAACCATATATTTTATATTTTTCCTTCTAAACTTCCTACACTTGTTCAAAATTCTCTTCATGAGACTTAACCAGAGAATAATGTCTCTGCTGGGCTTTTTTTGAAACTTTCTTTGTCAATTCAATTAATATAAATCTCTTTACCTTAGAATTAAGTAGATTGTTCATACAAGGTCAAAAAACAGCCACATTCTTCACCAAAATACAACTAAGACAGTCTCCAGGCCACGTTTTGAATTTCTTCTCAACTGAAACTTCTTAGGCAAGGTCTGCACAGTTCAAGTCACTTTCAGTAACAAAGTCTTCCATATTCCTACTAGGATAACCCATTAAGCCCCATTTAAGCATGCTACTGTTTTCCAAATCCAAAGTTCCAAAATATACATTTTTTTTTTTCAAACAAAAGCATAGTCAGGCCTATCACAGCAATACCCCACTCCTGGTACCAACCTCTATCTTAGTTAGGATTCTACTGCTATGAACAAGTACCATGACCAAGGAAAGTATTATAAAGGAAGACATTTAATTGGGGCTGGCTTAGAGGTTCAGAGGTTCAGTCCATTGTCATCAAGGCAGGAACATGGCAGCATCCAAGTAGGCATARTGCAGGCAGAGCTGAGAGTTCTACATATTCATCTGAAGGCTACTAATGGAAGACTCACTTCCAGGCAGCTAGAATGAGGATCTTAAAGCTGATGCCAACAGTGACACAACTACTCCAACAATGCCATACCCCTAAYACTGCCACTCTCTGGGCCAAGCATAAACAAACCATCACATGTACAGAACATTTATTCTGAWGTAATTCAATGTTCTGTTTTTTTGGTTTAGTTTTCTAGTTTGTTTGTGCTTTGAAGATTGAAGATTCTATTCAAAAAGCCATTTCACATGCCAATTACTTAAAAATGTCTTTTTCTGTGTTTTMTTCTACAAGTTTTATTGTTTGGAGGTCTTACACTAATTATTTAGTTCACATCAACTTAAATTTTGTAACTAAAAAGACATAGGGGTACACTTTCACTCTTCTGCATATGGATACCAGTTTTCCCAGCACCATATAATGAAAAGCAAGTTCCTCCTCAGTATGTATTCTGAGCATCTGTGTCTGCACAAACACCTACATGGCACCTTGCCACAAAGCTAAGCCAGCAGCTCTTTCTTCCAATTTGGGGTTAGATATTCTAAGAGCAAGAATACCAAAAGAAAGTCTTATGTAGTCCAGCATTTCAGAGCCTTGTGTCAAAATTTATGGATCATGAATATATTTTCATTTTTCCCAAATGGAAAAGAATTTTAATCTACTGCTGATGGTTGTGTAGCTAAAGAATTTATAACCATACTTAAATTTTTTCACAGTCTTTTTCTCATTCCTCACTGTATGGCTGTTTGCAGACATTATACTGTTTTATCTTAAAACATCATAAATTTTGTGTGGGCATGCTTGAAGAGTTGACAGAGGTTTGTATTTGTGGATGCTTGTGTGTGAAGGCCAAAGAACAACCTCAGGTATGATTCCCCAGGTAGCATCCATCTTCTTTTGAGACAGAGTTCCTTGCTTGGGTGGAATTGGCCATGTAGGTTAAATTAGCTGACCAGTGAGACTCATGGATCTTCTCTGTCTCATTTTTTCCCAGTGTTGTGATTACAAATGTGGAGTAACATTCTCAGCTTCTTATAAAGGTGAATTTCATAGTCTAAACTCTGCTTCTCATGCTTACAAAGCAAGCAATTTACAGACTAAAATAGCTTCTCAACCCAAAAGTTTATAAATTAAAGTTAAACTGAAAAAAAAAAAATAGGGGAAAACCAAAGAAGAAAATTAGAGTTTTAGGATGATCTTAACTTAAGTACTAATAACATACCACAGAAGCATACAACCTCAACAGAATACTAATTAAGAAATGGAATGTCAGTGAGGTAAAAATGTGAAAACAAAAGAAAATGTCAGTTAAATCAGTGTACATGTGMAATTAATTGAAGCAGGGTGATGATATTTTATAAAACTTCTGAGACCAGAGAAAGGGTTATCACTTGGTTCACTTCCATCTTTATTAAGTCCACTAATAATTTTAGATATCTTAAGAAGGAAGTAAACATATGCTCTTCTTTCTGTTTGACTTCAGACAGGGAAGTAAGAAGTAAAGATTATGAAGGGATCATTTCAAGTTCTGACAATCCTATTATTTGTGTGTTTCTTCATCATAAAAGTGTTAATGGAACACTGAAAAATCCATCTAGAGACATTCATGTTCTCCAAAATTCTATTTATAGCTTAAAGTACTCAATGATTATGTAAGTATATAATGATGAAACAAAAAATTAAAGACATAACTGTTTATGCCAAAATTCTCTATAATCAGTTCTGTAGAGTCTGTCTCAAAAATATGTTCAGCAATGAGTCAAAAGGGTCTAAGAATCCCTGTCCATCCAATGTTCCAGAAAACTCCAGAATCAACTTAATCACCTGATTGAATTGCAGGTATTTCAGTGATTTTAGGCCATTGGTTTTAACAACTCACTGACATATTTCTTTAAGAATATTGCAAACAATTTTAGTAGGGTGGTACTACTGAAATACATTGTTTTGTTGAGGCATAGCTTTGTTGCAAATGCAATGGATGGTTTGAGGAAAAAAATGTAGAAAACAGGACATTCTAAAATCAACTTCATCTCCTTTAATGTCACAACCAGGCTGTATCTTTAGGTATTTTTGTCATTTTTCAATTCTTCTTTTCTACTAAGGACTTGGGAGATTCAGAGATGAATAAAACATTCATTTTGTTGAAAACCCAAAGGCTAATATGAAAACAAGGTATCGATATTAATGAAAACCTATAATAAAGACAAAAGGCAGTGAGTACCACCGGCCATTATTTAAGCAACAACATCTAACTGTAGTGCATTATAAACTGACGTCATAACAAACACTACTTCCGATTTTCCAATTTTTAACAATAAATAGCTGTTTGTGTCACCCTTTGAGTCCTAATGGGTGTTTTCTGTAACTGAAATCAGTATCCAAAACCTGAAAAATGTTTTTGTGTCATAGGTATAAACATCTGGGAAATGTAGTTTAGATGTTGAGAAATGGATATTTTGTTGGCTTAGGGAAAAATGGGAATGAGTATTTGAAAATAGGAACAATTGAACACAATTGGGAGGAAATGATGCAGAAAATAGAGTACGCTGTGGTTTCTATAACCAACCAAAATGTACAAGAAAATGATAGACTTCTTCACAGAAGGTGTTTATATTAAAGACACAAACATTACTGTGTGTCTGAAAGGTGCTAGGCACTACATTGTGTGTTTCCCTCTGCATATTATAAATGAGCATTCACAGTAACACTGTATAGTGTGTAGTGTCATCAATCAGAAAATGAAATTAGGGAGGGGTAGTAGTCAAATAACTTCTGAGGACAAAACCTGGCAAACAATTTAGTGTGGAAATAGGCAGAGTCAGCTAATAACAGAACAAATATATGCATGGATTTAGAAATATGACATCTTGAATAGTTGGTTTATCAAAGCTAAATAAATAATAAATTACCAACTGCAAGAATGAGCTACCATCAAATATGCAAATTGAAGATCCATATAGTATATTGCTAGACAGCACCCTTCCTAAGAGGGTGAGCAAAACTGTAGTCACTGCACAGTCTGAATAAGTCCATTCTTCAAAGAAAAAGAACRAAGTATTGCAGGAGGAATTAATCTAAACAGTGTATGCCACATACCTAGAAGGTTTCATGTAGTCAATAATTATATCACATTTTCTCTACTGCTTAAGGAAAGCCATATAAACCCAGAAGACAATGTTCTTTACTGTTTTAATGTCATATATTCTCATTCATAGCAGAGAATAATTTAATTACTTCTAAAATAGAATTTCCCAAGAAGGATAAATAAGAAGAAACCTTTCCAGTTCCAACCAGAGCAGAATGATTCAATTAACTTAAAAACATCACTCTGTAATATAAACCTTCATGGTTTTATCCACRTTCATTTTCCTTCAATGAAACTGAAAAAAGTCTTACCCACTTGGGAGACCTTTGAACTACAAGAGTAACTGTCCTGGAAAGACAGGTCAACTAGTACAATACCATAGTGAACATCATGAGAGTAAACAACCATTTTCTGATTGGACTGAAGTTTCTCTCAATAGCACAAACCATTATCAGGCAAAGAACAGATGGAAAGATAGGTCATAGGCCCTTGGAGAGAAATTACTGCTGTGATTTTGTTAAATGAATATAGTGCTAAACTGACTCCTAATTTTTTAGCATTATACCTATAAACATCTCTCAACCCTTATCTGAGAAGCTTCTGTTTGCAGTAGATGGTGATTAACACAAAGATCCACAACTGGCAAAGGCACAAAAAAATGAGAGAAAAATAAGATGCTCAGCCTTAAAGACAGCATCCGTATTTCATTCTTTCTTCCCAAGGTTCAAAGTGACATCTGTATCAGATGTCTTATCTTGCTATCTTATACACAATATGTGAACAAGCTCTAGCAATACTAAATCCACTAAATGGAGAGGAGCACAGAACCCCACCGCTAGCCACAGAGCTATTGGGGGAAAGACAATTTTCTCTAAGAATATAGACCCTGGGAAACCTGCCACTCCTCAAATGAACATATATTCAAGAATGCGTTAACAACATAAACTCTCCTTGATAAAAAAAAAAAAAGTGAAACAGAAAATTGGGTAGATACAGAACAGAGGTTGATCTTGGGAAAAATTGGGAGAAAAGTTAAGAATGATCAAAATACACTCTACAAATTTCTTAAAGAACTAAAGAAATTTAGAAAAAAACAAATAAAGGCAAAGTATAAATAGATTAAAAGAATCTTTAAAAATTAATCATCCTCATTAAGTTCTTAAAATGTTCATGTGGAAGTGAAGGCATCATGAGAAGATTCATCTGACAATCTAGGGGAAAAAAAGAAAAACAAAACAAAACAAAAAAAAGAACAGATATGCCATCACTCCCTCAGCTCCACTCAGAATGTTTTCACATTACGTGGTTCTCACCTGACATGGAGGGAGACATTGGCCTGGCCACCTTCTCTCAGACACATGTGTTTGTCTGTATGGAGTATTATAGCTGTGAGTAGTAAAGAGTTGTTATACCAACCACTGTTATTCCAGTAAAACTCCAGCCTTCTGCATCACTGACACAAGCTGTTTCGATAACTTTCTTTAAGTAATTTTTACATGAATTCATGAATCTGGTAGGTTTGTTATCCTCTTGCTCAGTCTAGGTGACTACAAAAATGACCTTCAGATCTTATTTTTAGATTTTAAACTGAAATATATTTTTAAAGATCTCTGCAAATAAAAATTATGTAAGAAGCACCATAGGGACAATAAGAGTGTGCAGGCAAATACCTATGCAGCTATGTTATCATTGATCCGTATATGTGTTTGATTTTGAAAAGCAGGCAAGTAT